>PVKE010006258.1:0-55199 GCA_004027555.1 Craseonycteris thonglongyai
CTTGGTTAGAGACATGCAAACTCAGTCTTCCCATTAATGTTAAGGCAACAAAGTCAATTCTAAATCTGTCTTTATCTGTAGCTACTTTGAATTAATAAATATTGTTAATAATTATCCATGTTCTTTTAATTCCCCTGGACATGAGTTTTTTGGCCCTTTAAATAATTATTGTTGTTGTTTTTTATGTAGGTAGATAAGCCGTATATCTATATTTCAGTACGAGATGTACTCAGCGAGCTATTGATAGATTAGCAAAAAGTAAGTCATATTATTCTTTCATGATAAGTTTTCCTGGCCCCCCCAAAAAAACGCGAAAGTGAAATATTGAAATAAAATTATCAGCCATACTGTGCATTTTTATAACAACTTTTTCATATTTACGAACAAATAGTACAACAACTTATACATTGCAGTTGATAAAAAAATTAAATTGCATGTTTAGTTAGTAAAAATCTATCTTGAAAAAGTGTCGGAAAATCGAATTTTTTAGGTACCGCATGTACGGAATGCTGCTATCAAAAGTTGGGTCTGGAAATTTATTTTCTTCATGAGCCTATATCTCGAAAACTTAATAAGTGATTTAAAAATAAAAAATAAAAATATAAAAAAAAAAAAAGCCGGGGAAAGCCGGGACGGCTCAGCGGGTTGAGCGCTCGCTTTGAGGCCACGAGGACCGAGGATCGAATCCCGGCTCCGGCCCAGGCAGGACCCACATGCTGAACTGGGGAGTTCCCACAGTTCGGTTCTCTAGCTGTCTCTGTCTCTGTCTCTGTCTCTGTCTCTGTCTGTCAAAAGTAAAATAGAAATAAATATGCACTGAAGATAAAATAATTACTCTCTATAAATATAAAAAAAAAGATTAAAAAAAAATAATAAAAATAAAAAAAATAAAAAATAAAAAAATAATAAAAATAAAAAATAGTTTTGAACATATATTTTACTTATCTACCCATACCTCGCTGGAATGCACCTTATACTGAAACTCAGTGTATAAACATAGTATGCATTTCACTCCCCTTCCTCCCCCTTAGACTACGCCAATGACAAGTCGATCGCGACACACTTTTAAGATAAAAAGTAGGTCTTATATACAGAAAAATTGGCCACCCCTGGCATAGAGAATTCTGCCTCTCTTTTCAGAATCTCTGCCTCTCTTCACATCCTCTGACTTTTGTTGCTGCCCAAATACTGGGGGCTAAAGGTTCATATCTGGACATAGGCATCCAGAAACATCATCTTCAGTTATATAGATCTACTAGATAAAAAATAATAGCAGTTTTTCTCTTCAAGTATGGTACACAGATTCAGTACATTTTGTAGTAAATAATTTGGATATTTAATTTCTTCCTGGGGACTCTTTATCCTCTGTTGTCTCCGGTATAAATCAGGATATAGACTAAAAATTGAAACATTAGAAGCAGTTATTTGCTGTGGATTACCACATGCATATATGTATATGGCAAGTATAGTATAAAATAAGATAGAAGTCAGATTACTTCTTATCAGGCAACCCAGAAAATGAGGATTGTATAGTACCTAACAGAGTTGGAATGGTTGTTTATATAATATTATAGTCAGTATTTTTCAGCAATGATAAATCCTGAAAAATAAGCTCAGTTGTAAGTGAAAGTAGTTGAGCACCAAGTTCTCATTATTTGTCAAGTGATTGTTTTTGGGCTAGCTACAATGTCTATTGATTTTTTTTTTTAAGAGAAAAATAATGCTATTGTCAGGTCTTAATTGCAGAGTAGATACCATGTCAGATTCTCACTAGAGAGAAACAATGACTCAAGAGAAGTGTACAATAATGGTCCCATATGTGATAAAACTAGCTTTGAAAGAAGCTAATAGTTTCTTACAAATTCCTAGGGAAATTACTTTAAATAACCTCTAATTTGCAGATATTTGTACCTCCCATCCCAAATCCCTTAGTGAATGAACAAACTAAATCTATAAGTTTGCTGCAAAGAAGATTATGTACTCCTTTTAGGGAAATAATTTAATATGAGTGCTAAAGCATAAAACAAAATGTAAAATTAACATTATCAAGGAAGTGCAGTATAATTGGGAGGGACATCTATCATATCTATCTGTCTATCTATCTATCATCTATATAATCTATCATAATTTATCTAGGTATATCCATCTACATATAGTTATTAGAGAGTCAAATTGGGGAATTAGAATAAAACGAACACAAAAATAGTAACAACAAAAACTAACCTGTTTCAAGGATCTATTTTGCATTTCAGTTATATTCTACTTTAGACTTTAAGAGTGACCTAGAGTTAGGGGGACCATATAATTTATCATTCAAACTGGGACAACATGCATTAAGTTGCCTATTTCAAACAAATAGGGATATCTACTTGCTGTACTTAAAGTCTATCATGTATTCCACTGTCATTTCTGATTATTTGCTAAACATGTCTAGACATGCACTGTTTAAAATGCCAAATGAAAGAAATAGACAGAAACCTTTCTCAGAACGTTTGTATTCCAGTGGTTCCTAACCTTTCTGGGGGCACTGATATCTTAGAAAGTGTAATGGCACTGACTCTCCCTGGGAAGTGAATTGGGAATGAAATATCAGGAAATTCATAGAACCCTCGAAAGCCATCCATTCGAAAGAATATCAGCTCAAAGAGAGAGGGTGAAAATAGGGTATCAGTTGTTTCATTGTAGCAAAGAGCTCCCCTTAGCCATACCACTAAGCAATTAATGAACCATAACATACATAAAATTTTTATTGTAAGCATTGGGGGAGGGGGAGTTGGGATGGGGCATCAGATATATGGTGATGGAGAGAGAGCTGATTCTGGGTGGTGAGCACATAATGCAATGCATAGACAATATAACGTAGACTTGTACACTGGGAAACTATGTAATTGCTACCAACCAATGTCACCCCAATAAATTTAACAATAAAAACAATTTTATTGTAAACAATTTAAACATATATAAAAGTGTAAAGAACATTATAATGAACCCCTATATAACTATCACCTCAAATCAAGAATTTTCTACACTTGTTTTATCTGTTGCTTTTTTTCATTGTGGTTATTGCTCAAGCATTTTAAAGCAAATCACAGATTCCATGTCATTTCTCTTGCACATGTTTTGGTAGACATCTTTTAAAAAATTTATATATATATATATATATTTTTTTTTTTTTTTTTTTTTTACATTAACACAATGTCATGTCATAGCTAACAAAATTAACACTGAGTTTTTGGCCTATCTAATATTCTGTTCATATTTAGAATTTGTCTATTGTCTGAAAAATTTTATTTTTCATTTGCTTTATTTGAATTGGTATCTAAAAAAATACCACGCATTGCATTTTATTTTTATAGCAACTTCACTTTCATATCCTTGTTCTCTTTTTGAAGCAAATTGGGCCAATTATCTTGTATTCTAGATTTGTGTGTTTGCTCTCCTGTGGAGATACATAACTTGATTCCTTAGCCCCTTGTATTTCTTATAAAGAAGAAATGAGTTTTTAGGTTTGATTAGATTCAGGTACAATTTAGTTATTTTTACATGAAGTTTTATTTTAAGAATTGTTGATAATCAGAAATTATACTCTTATTACCAAGAGTAATACCAGGACTAATCCTTCTCTCTCACTCACCACCTTAATCATTGTGGTTTATACCAATGTTCTTTTGACCATAAAAATAATAACTAATATGAACTAGTTATAAAGGCAGCAATGTCAGATAGATTTTCCTGTAACATTTATTGAAATTATTATATGGGGCTTGTACTTTTTATTTCTGCCTTCTCCGTTTTCTGGTTTTCTTTATTGCATTCTATTAAAAACAGGTCATCAGTTCCCATAGCAGGTTTACCACGGTAGATAAATATCAACATCATGGTTGAAATACCAGAGCACAGTGCCAACAATTATCCTACAATTTGTGTGTTGGCGTAATAACATACAGGGACTTGAGCACATTGCTAATAGCTATTGAGGGCAGCAAGCTAGACTCCAAACATATTAAAATGCCTCAAAGGTCTTTTTCAGCACTACATAATCAAGATTTGGTGATAGGAACTGCTTTGTTAGGACCTGTTGTGAATATTGCATTGCCTTATTGTATGTGTGGAAATAAGTGCCGAGCTTCATAAATTGTTTCAGGTTATATACAGATCAACCAAAAGGAGATAGATCTAGCCAAATGAAGTATGTAGCATATCACTGAGGGGAAAAGCATGTTATGTAGTGACTTTTAATTTGGAAATAAGAATGTAAGGATAGATCCAATTTAATTGGAGCTTGTCTGAAAAATGTGCTGATATTTGTCATATCAGAACTGAAATGTTTTGGTTTACTAATGTTTGATTTGCATTGTAAAGGACAAAGATACTACCAGGAATTGATGAATCTTTGGCTAAAACAAATTATTAAGCTGGTTTATCCTCTTTTTTTTTTAAGTTAGTATTGACAAATTAGGTTTTATTCTTAGCAATGTAAATAAGAAGAATGGGAGCAACGAGCAAATTGGAAAAGGGTTCAAAGTTTGTATTTCTTATAGTTGTAGTTTTCAGGGAAATAATGCGAAAAAAAAAATTTTAATACAATTCTTTGGGCTTCATTATACAAATAGATACTAATAAAATAAGAATAATAAATAGTTTACTGGCTAAAAATTTGAAGGCTTTCTATAAACTACAGTTAGTCTTTAAACATGCTGTTATTTGGTAGTCAGATTTTCTTCCACTTTTTAGACAAATGTGTTTTTTATCAAGTGGGTTTTAAAGAGATTTTTAGATTTGTAGCTTCTTTTGATAATAACTTATTGTGTTGATAACCTTCTTCTTGCCACTCCTAATTCTAACCCTGAGAAAAATTTCTGTTGGTGGATACTCCCATTGTGTAGGAATAATTTATAATCATTTTAGTCTACCAGTCCAAGAAATTTGCATAAAATGTGCATGAATATGTATTATATTCAATAAAGAAATCATAGGGCTAGACAGTAAGCAGATGTTACATTCAAAATTATTTCTGTAGTATTGTCTCATTTTAAAAATATGGAGTAAAATTAAAAATATTTAAGGCCTATAAAGCTTTAATAAATTTATCTATATATATGAGTTACTCTCAAAAGCATTGCATCTCCCCCTCTTTTCCTCCCTCCCTCCCTGTCTCCCTATCTCCCTCCCTCTGTAGTCCCTTTCCCCCAAAAAGAGTGAAATATATATAGTTACTCTTTTGAATATATATATGTATGGCAAGGAGTGATATTTCAAGGTAGATCTAATTATTAGAATATGGAGGGGGAGCTAAATATATGGGGATGCAAAGAAAGCTGGTTCTGGCTGGTGAACACATGTTGTAACAAATAGAGTACTGTAGAATTGTACATCTGGAACCTATGTAATTTTTACTAACCAATATCATCCTAATTAGTTTAACAATGACAACAAATAAAGAATATGGCTTCTAGACTGAATGAAAATTCTCTTATCTAGAACTTCCACTTAATTAGTTTTCTGACATAATACTGAATGCACCTATTGGTTTCCTCCCTGTTACTTGGAAGCTTTTCAAATATGATATGGAAACATGTCTTTTCTCATCCTCTTTTTTTCAAGGCCAAATCTCTCCCATTTTCTCAGCTCTTTTTTTTCTATGTGAACATTTCAAGACACTTCATAATTCTGTTCAAGTTCCTTGTAATCAATGCAGATTGAACTGTTGTGGGGATATAGTACTCAGAATGGACTGTACTATCCCAAGTGTCATCTGATCAGATCATTAAGACTGTTATTTACTAATATCTGAATGCTGTTCACTTTTACATTAATACAGCCTAATACATGAGGTACTTTTAAGTTGCAAAAACCACAGAATAATGTGGTCACCTAATCTTTACATCATCATCAGCTTGTTTTAAAACAGAAAATAGTATTAGGCCATGTAATCTCCACCTTATCTGTAGTTAGTTGAGGCTTCAAGATATGTTTTGAACCTGCTCTATCATACAACACATTAATTCTAACTCCTAGCTTTACATATACATATCAGAAGAGTTATAATTTGTGTTGGTCAAAATCTCTTTCTTTTTTCCCTTGTACTATTGCTCTTTTCAAAGAGAATAGAGTTCTAAACAACTCTTCTTCTCACTTACATGTTGCGAGTCTTTGGGTATCATATTGAGAGTCTATGAACTTTAATTTCTGCATTTATAAAGCATGGGTAACAGGTGTGAAGCTTAAATGAGATAACACATGCATAGCTTTTAAAAAAGTACCTGGCATATACAAACCGTTTGATAAATATGCATTTTCTTCTCATTGTTGAGTTTGCATACAGAAGAATCTATATTAATCAACTACTTGCTAGCTAAACCCTAAACCATTCTCTTTTTAAGCCTCGTTCCTGACCAATTTCTGCTATACAAAAGATAGAACTCTAATTTTAAATTTCAAACATTCACATCCTTTTGGTATATAATGAAAATATATTTATCTTAGAAATTAGGACCTGATAATATTGCTGATATTAAGTTTAAACAAATCCTTTGATATATATTGAAATTTTGTTTTCTTCGTCTCAGAAATTGTCAGAAACAAAAGGGTAATTCGGTGATAAGTTTATTTGTACTTGAAGCTAGATAAGGTTAAATGTATATGGCTAATGAAAAATGGTAAATGCCTTTCATTGCTTTTTATACTGTTTTTACCTTTACTTCCCCAGGTATTATGCATATTATTCATCTGTATAGAGTAGACTCTCCATTAACTGCCACCCATGGGGATTGGTAGATGCTGGATACATGTAAGTAGACTTTCCATTAACCATAACTCAAGCAACTGGCACTCTCAAGCAACCGGCAAAAAAAAAAAAAAATTGCTGGTTGCCTGAGTTCCATTTAACAGAGAGTCTGATTGTATATATCCAACATCAATCAATCCCTATTGGTACCAGTTAACTGAGAGTCTACTGTACTTATTAGAAAAGTGTAAAGTCAATTGAGTGTATTCTGATATTTATCAAGCTTCACCTATAGCACCATTTAATTTCAAACAGAGAGATAATTTTGATAGACTCATACTTATATGGCTTCCTAATAGATTATATTAGAAAGAAGTATAATGAACATAGTTTTCTTTTTATTTCATAGTTGATCCTTAGTTAGGAATTCTTTTCATCTTTTTGATGATAAGTAAGTGCTAAATTGAAAATAGAAGCCTTCTGTAGTTCCCTTAGAATGTTTCCCAAAATTAACTTAAACCATTTAATATGAAGAAAATCCTATAGTCAATCAAATCAATAAATATTGATGGGGCACTATTGTGAGCAAGGCACTTTGTTTGACTTTGTTAATGATTCAGTGAATTCTAAATCTTGTTGCTATTACAGTTGTGATTTTGCTCTGAAGAAACTTTCTTCCAATACAGTCTTTAATAGTCAATCTGTATAATAATTTGAATTGAGGGGATATAAAAGTAAATTTAGGGTACAGTTAGGAACCATGTCAAACCTTTTTACAATTCTTAAGTTGGCAGCATAAGTGTTCAAGAGAGAACTTATAGTAGGATTTCCAGATAAGATGGAGGAGTAAGTAAATAATGTGCTTGTTTTCTCTCACAACCATGTCAAAATTACAACTAAACTACAGAACAGTCATCACTGAGAATCTACTGAAGTCTAGCTGAACCAAAATTCTCCTTCTACAGACATACAGAAGAAGCTACCTCAACACTGGTTTGAGGGGTGGAGATGTGGAAAGGGTTGGTCTGACACCCATGTGCGACCATTAAAAATTGGGAGGACTATCTTGGCTCTCAGAGGATTGAAGGGTCCTAGCCCCATAGCAGGCTATCTATCCCAAGCTTACAGTACCAGGGAGAGAAGTTTCCATAACTTTTGGCTGTGAAAACCAGTAGAGATTGTGACTGAGTGAGCTGGACTGTGGCTGCAGTTCTAGGCATTCCTCTTAAAGGACCCATGCACCCATGGACATACTTGCTGGCAGACTCACTCACTGTGAGTTCCAGCACTGGGGCAACAGCTCCAAAAGTGCAGGGACATATAGGGAGACAATTGGAGAGGAAGCTTTCTCCCAGACATAAGTGCTGGCAGATCCCACTGTTCCTTACTTGAGCCTTTCCCCGACCCATCATGCAGACTCAGGCAGGTGCCATATCTTCATCTCCATCAACTTGGTTAACACCATTTGCCCTGCTCTGGTGATTTCCTGAGACCTCAACTCAGCCCTTGCAGGCCCACCCAATCCACTTCCAGTAGCTTTTCCATATAAACAGCCTGTCTAGGCTCATGCTACAGACTTTCCTAAAATCTCCTAGAGGTTCACAAAACCCAAACAAGCAGCATCTGCATATCACACACCTCTTGCTGAGCAGCCTCAAGTTTGACACTAGCAGCAGTGAGCCTTGGTTTGTGGCTTATCCTCTGCCAGGCACCTGCAGGTCCAGGACATATGGTAGCCATCTGCAGGTTACTTTGTGGCCCAGTCATTGTGGCTTCAGGCAGGGCACAGGCTGTGGCTGAACTTGGGCTACAGTGGGGCCCTTCTCAAGAGTCCCTGGGGTTGGCACTCCCAGAGTCCAGTTTTGGACTGAATTGGAGCATAACGCAGCTGCCTCCAGGGACAACAACTCAAAGAGTTTACTGTACAGGCACCAGAGCTCTGCTAAAGAGAATTCTGCTCCATAAGTTCAGCCCCTCTGCAACAGCTCTTCCATTGTAATCACAGCCAATTTTCACATCCATTCAGCCCAAGGAGCAATTCCTTCCTTGACACCTTGACATGCAAACAGCAGCTAAGGCTAAACTCCAAGAGGAGGGCATGCACAAAATTCACAAGGGACATACCTGGTTCAGGTGATCAGGGAGATGCAAAACTGACCTCCACAGCACACCTAAAACATAAGGCCACTCTACTAAGATCAGGAGGAATAAGCTCTACCTAATATGTAGAAATGAACACAGGGATGGAGCCCAAATGGGTATACAAAGAAACATAAAACTTTTATCTGTCCCAAATAAAAGAACAGAACAGAACTCCAGAAAAAGAACTAAATAAAAGGGAGATGATCAATCTGCCAGAAGCAGAGTTTCAAACACTGATTATAAAGATGTTCATTGATTCCAGGGAGACCTTCAACAAAGACATAGAAAACATAAAACTAGAGAAAGAACACAAAAAGAACCATTTAGAAATAAAGAATACAATGACTGAAATGAAGAATACATTAGAGGGAATCAACAGATTAGATAAGATTGAATTAACAATAGAACATGAAGTAGCAGAAAACACCCACTCAGAACAGCAAAAATAAAAGCGAACCCCCCAAAATGAGGAGAGTTTAAAGAGCCACGGGGACAATGTCAAGTATACCAATATTTGCT
Source organism: Craseonycteris thonglongyai (assembly GCA_004027555.1). Taxonomy (NCBI): domain Eukaryota; kingdom Metazoa; phylum Chordata; class Mammalia; order Chiroptera; family Craseonycteridae; genus Craseonycteris; species Craseonycteris thonglongyai. The sequence continues at coordinate 9,389 of PVKE010006258.1, forward strand.
TCATAAGGGTATAAGAAGAAGCAAGAAAGCAAAAAAACTGAAAACCTATTTGAAGAAATAATGATGGAAAACTTCCTAAACCTGGTGAAGGAAATAGATGTACAAGCCCAAAAGGCACAGGGAGTCCTAAACAAGATGAAACCAAAGAGGTTCACACTAAAACACATCATAATTAAAATGTTAAAGGTTAAAGACAAGAAGAGAGTCTTAAAAGCATCAAGAGAAGAGAAGTTATTTACAAGGAACTCCTTCCAGAAGAGTCAGCTAATTTCTCAACAGAAATTTTGCAGGCCAGAAGGGATTGACACAAAACATTCAAAGTGATGAAAAGCAAGGACCTATTCCCAAGATTATTCTACCCAGCAAAGCTATTATTTAAAATCAAAGGACAGATGAAAGAAAAAGACAAGAAAAAGCTAAAGGAGTTTATTACCAACAACTAGTATTATAAGGACTCTTAGAGGGCATTTAAAATGAAAAAAAAAAGATAAAAAAATCTGAATAATAAAATAACAACAACTACATAGCTATCAACAATTACTTTAAATGTAAATGGATTAAATGCTCCAATCAAAAATAGGGTGGCTGAATGGATAAGAAAACAAGACTCATATATGCTGCCAACAAGAGACTCACTTCAAATTGAAAGACACATATAGATTGAAAGAAGAAGGATGGAAAAAGATATTTCATGAAAATGGAAAATAGCAACAACAGCAACAACAACAACAAAAAAGAACTGGGGTAACAATACTTATACCAGGTAAAGTAGACTTCAAAACAAAGGTTATAAGAGACAAAGAAGGACCCAGTAATTCCACTTATGGGTATTTATCCAAAGAAACCCTAAACACTGTTTTGAGGAAACTTGTGCATTCATATGTTCATTGCAGCTTTATTTGGAATGAAATATTGCTCATCCATTGGAGGGAATAGGTTCTTACCATTTGTGGCAGCATGAATGAACCTGGAGGGTGTTGTCTGAGTGGAGTATGTCAGACAGAGAAAGACAGATGCGATGTGATTTCACTTACATGTGAAATCTCAAGTACAAAGTAAACAAAACAGAAAAAAAACAAAACATATATATATACAGAGAACATTTTGATGGTTGCCAGATTGGAGGGGGGTTTGAGGGTGGATGAAAAAGAGGAAGGGATTAAGAAATACAAATTGGTTGTTACAAACTAGTGAAGGTGATGTAGGTTACAACATAAGGAATATAGTCAATAATATTGTAATAACTGTATGGTGTCATATGGATACTAGATTTATCAGGGTGAAGATGAGAGGAAGTTTGGGAGACAGGATGAAAAATGTGAAGGGATTAAAAAGTACAAATTTGTAGTTACAAAATAGTTATAGGGATGTAAAGCATAGGGAATATAGTTAATATGGTAATAACTGTATAGTGCCAGGTAGGTGGTTGGTTACTGGATTAGGGGGTAATTTATTTTTCTTTATTTTTCTTTAAGATTTATTTTATTGTTTTTGACAGAGAGAGAGAGACAGAGGCAGACAGAGAAAAGGGGGAGGGCCCAGAGCTGTCTTCATAGTTGTACATTATCAGTTCTTGGCACAGTTTTATTCCACACAGGTGGGCAGGGGGTCCACTCTGGGCAGGAACCAGGCCGGGGGCCTCCTGTATGGGAGGCACAGCCCCGAGATCTGGGGCCCAGACTGGGGATCTCCTGGGGAAACTTTCCCCAGCGGGAACTGAACTGGGGGACCTTCCATGTGGGAAACATACCCCAGTTTAGCATATGGGTCCACAGAGCCAGGGCTGGGACCAGAACTCAGTCCTTGGACCTAGGGGCTGCAAGGTGAGCACTCAACCCGCTGAGCCATCCCAACTTCCCTGGGGGATCATTTCTTAAATTATATAAATGTCTACTATGCTGTATACCTGAAACTAATATAAAATTATACTAAATGTCAAATGTAGTTGAAAATTTTAATAGGGGGAAAAAAGTGAAGTAGAATAAGAGGTTCAAATTTTTATGTATAAAACAAGACATGGGGATATAATATACAGCATTGGGAACATAGTCAATAATATTATGGTAGTGTGTTATGGTGTCAGATGGTTGCTGGACTTTTCATGTTGATCACTTGTTTAATTATAAAAATATTGAATAACTATTGTATACACCTGAAAGTAAGATAATATTGTATGTTAACTAGAGCTTAATAAAAATTTTTAAAAGAACTTGTTGAATAAATATATTCAAAATACTTAGTTTAAGATTTATAAACTCAGAAAATGGTTTTCAAAGAACAAATAAACTAGTTCTTCTACATGACAAATTAGAGATATGAGAGCCTAACTAGTGTTTGAATAACTTCTCTGAGAATCTGGCAGTTAAGTAAACATTGTGGGCTGGAAGATCTTACACCAAAGAAAAGGGTGGAGACTGTTGTTTCACTCCCATTTATTCATCCATTTACCAAATATTTACTTGGCACCACTCTGGTGCCAAGGGTTTGCACTCTTATAAAAAAGAAAAAAACAACAACAGGCAGAGAACCTACTGTACCATAATCTAATCAGAGGTGATGAAGAAGTAATACAAAGAAAGACATCTTAGCCTCCTGCAACCTTTTTTCTTGCTTTATAATTCTTTCATATGGAAGGAAGGGAAACATAGTGCTGAGACAGGATGAAATTAAGTTTACAGAATTCTTTGAGTATTCAACATCAGCCAGAGGAAAAAGAAAGCAGGCAAGAAGTTTTCTAGGTTGAAACACTAATGGGGCCTCCTGCAGAGAAGCACATTGACACTCAGTTTTCCTGAGGGGGGAATAAATATTTGGAAAAGGCTTTCAAGTTCAGGCAAAGATAAGTGAGATAAGGTACAAGAACATTCAGTCAGAGCTACTGTGTGAAGAAATGTTGAGAAAATGCTGATAATAGTTAATAAACACTGAGTCTTCATAGATAATTGTTTACTTTTAAATTTGTTCTCAGATTGATTTAAAATATTACATTATTTTTTTGTATAAGATGCTCCCGTATATAAGATGACCCCTACTTTTCTAATGCAACATTAAGAAAACAACACACAGATTACTGTTATGTATAAGACAACCCCCAAGTTTTGATCTAACAATTTTAGACAAAAGTATGGTCTTAAACACAGAAAATGTGGTAACTTTGACATTCAGTGATTTTAAAAAACCTCATAATTTCAAAAAAGTGTTGTTTTCTTCAAAAATATTCAAATACTCACATGGGCATACACACACACACACACACACACACACACACAATTTCCACCCATTTGTTGCCTTTCTAATGTACTGGCCAGTGGAGAAGAGAAGGCCACAGGTTTTCCACTAGTGGATAAGTTACAAAAATTTAACTTTAGAAGGACTGGAAATTAATTCGTATCGGTATCTAGCCTATAAATGAAACTACTGCTCAAGTATTCATTTGAGAAGCACAGTGATATATGCTACAATTTTTAGTAGTACTTTTCAGCATTATTCTCTCTCCTTTATTAATCTAATTACTTTTGAAAAAACCTAATGTTGTTATCACTGGGCATCACTGGGTTGGGAGGTGCGCCTTGTTGAGCCAGGGGCAGAACTGGGAGGCAAGAACCGAACTGGGAGGCAAGAACCAAACTGGGGGTCTCCCGCCTGGGAGTCACACCCCAGTTCAGGCTTGAGGCCGGGATTCAATCCTTGGTCCCCGGGGCTGCAAAGCGGATGTTTAATCCACTGAGTCATCCCGGCTTCCCCCATCCACTTTTTTTTGTCAGTTACTAAATTGAGTTTTTGTTAGTATCATGTAAAGTTGTTTGATGTGAAATTCATGAGGACTAGTAGGGTAAGACTTGGGCAAGAGTTTGTGCTGGATCTGAGATCATTGAGGGGGTTGGCACACTTCTGGACAGGTCAAAGGATAACACCAAAGTGATGTTTGAATAAAATAATTAGGTTTGATGTCTATGATATACATTGGAGATAGAAAGTGCTAAAGACTGGGGCACCAAGTAAGAGAAAATTTGGGAAGTTTCAGCAGAGTTTATTTTTCTTCCCAGTTCCTTTCAGTGAAAGAGGAAAATGTTTTTTTTCTCACAGGCCATCCTCCCTCCACTTCCTCCTGAAAAACAAAGCAAAACAAGACAAAACAAAAGACAAAAGGAACACAACACAACACAACACAAAGCAGTAGATATTATATTTGACTAGCTGACATCCAAAGCAATCATAACTTTCCTTCCATTACCATTATGTTTGCTCTTTAAAAAGTTAGGTAACAGCTATTCTTCTACTCAGGATTACCAGTACAGTGAATTTCATGGTAGATCTATATTGTCTTGAGGTGACTTTTACTGTGATAATAGTAATGAACTTTAATAAAAGATAGCAATACATACATCTTCTATATTTTATCAGACAAGTTACTTGCATTTTGATAATTAGTCTGTAAAGATGTTGATTTTGGGGAAGCCAGGATGGCTCAGTGGGTTAAGTGCTCACTTTGCATTGCCGGGGACCAAGGATCGAATCCTGGCCCAGGCCTGTGCGGAACCATGTGCTGAACTGGGAGCTCACCCAGTTCAGTTTTCTCTCTGTCTCTGTATCTCTCTCTCTCTCTCTGTCAAAAAACAATTAAAAATAAGTAAATAAATATTTAAAAAAAAAAAAAGATGTTGATTTTGTTTTTGCAAAAAAGGAAATTAAATATCAGAGGCTCAATAACTTTCTTGTGATCTCTGTTAAGAGCCAGAGGCAGGATTTGAATTCCAAAGCATTTGTCTTTTCATACTATTTGATTGTAACGCATCTTTCCTTTTTATAGGATACATGTATGTAATACAAAGTCATAGACAAAGATCTAAAAGTATAGTGTCCCCTCCCCCCCTTCCTGAATCCACATTTCAAATGAATGATGTAGTATGTAGAGTTCTCTCCAACACTTGGGCTGTGTCAGTACTAATGAGGAAACATTTTTAAATTAGTTTGTCCATGGGGATTTAATGAGGAGTAATTAGATGACCTTTGAGAAAATTAAGATTGGCTGTCAGAGGGAAATTCCTTCCCTACTCCATAGAGCAGTCTCCAGTAAAAGAGGATTTCACTTTCAATCCTCAATAAAGAACACTAAGCTACTACTATCCTAGAGCACATTCTTATTATTGAAAACAGTCCTTTTTATTATGGGAGAATAACTAAATATCTTATAATGTTTTCTATTTTCTAGTGTCATTCAGAACTTTAAATTATTACATGCAGAAGAACATGATCTAAAGCCTTTAAGAATCTGGTTTTACTACATGAATTTGGAGAAATTCAGAATGTGAGAAGCACATATATAATCGTGGATCAAAGGATATAACAGCTTGGCCACGTATTATTTATTTAAAAACACCAAAGAGATACTGTATATATTTATGAATTAACATCTTTTGGGAAAAAAAATGTGCTGAATATGATTTTAAATAGGAAATTTAATATACATTATGCAGGAGTGCCCAACCTTTTGACTTCCCTGGGCCACATTGGAAGAAGAATTGTGTTGGGCCACACATAAAATACACTAACACTAACGATAGCTGATGAGCTAAAAAAAAAAAAAAAAAAAAAAAAGTCACAAAATAATCTCATAACGTTTCAAGAAAGTTTCCTGATTTGTGTTGGGCCACATTCAAAGCCATCCTAAGCCACATGTGGTCCACTCTGTCCAAGTTGGACAAGCTTGCATTAGTGGTTCTAGAATTTTGATTGTGAAATGCTTAATAAAAGTAATATTTTGTGAGCAATGAGTAGAGGGTAGAGGAATGATGACTACCAGAAATTCATTGGTTTTTATGTATCCACAAAGTTGTGCAACCATCACCACTAATTACACAATGATTTCATCATCCCCAGAAGAAACTCTATATCCATTAACAGTCATTCCCCACTCCCCATTCTCCTCAGTCCCTGGTAACTACTAATCTTTCTGTATCTATGTGCTTGTCTTTTCTGGACATTTCATGTAAATGGTATCATATAAAATGTGACCTTTTGTGTCTGGCTTCTTTTACTTGGCATAATATTTTCAAGGTTTATCCTTATGGTAGTATATCTCAGTACCTCATTACTTTTTTGGCCAAATAATATATTCCATTGTATGGAAATACTGCATTTTGTTTATCCACTAATCAGCTGATGGAACTTTGGGTTGTTTTCATTTTTTTGGCTGTTATGGATTATTATGAACATTTGAGTATAAGCCTTAGTATGGACATACGTTTGTAATTTTCTTGGGTATTGTTATTGACTATTATTATTTTTAAATGAATTAAATATTTCATACATTTATAAATTATAAAGTATAAAATTTATATAAATTAAGGCTTCCTAGGGTCCTCAATAATTTTTAAAATCATAAAGAAGGCTTGGAACCAAAAACTTAGAAACAGCTATCATACAGACATTTTCTACTGCTCTTTTCAATGAAATATGAAAATAGAATTTTCTTATATGAGGGTTGCTCAGAAAAAATTCAGCCATTGTCAGTATCATGAGAACAGTTTCATGGCTGGATACTTTCTGGACAGCTCTTGTATTTTCTTTATATTATTGAGTCAGAGGAATTCAGCATAACTTTTAGCTTTTATAAAATGTGCTATCTTCATTTCCTATGTTGAATTTAAGGAGAACTAATGATCAACCAATAAATTAAAGTCATTCAAACGAGGGTGGGTATCATGACAGTATATGGAGGGGTTTTATTCCTATAAAGATGTTTTAAAAAGGTCAAATGTTACATTTTATTTTAGAAACTGTGAAAGCTTTCTAAAAATATTGTACTTCAATTCAGATATGCAAGCTCCTCAAACCCTTAACCTAAATGGGCTATGGGCCCCTTTGTCAATACTCAATCTTTGAGAAAATTTTTTGGTTCCTTTATACTTAAAAGAGAGATCCCTAGCTTCAGTCTCCCCAAATGTCTGTCAATCTAGTTTTACTTAAATACTCATAATTATACATAATAGAAAGAAAAAAAAAAAAAGGGGAAACAACCAAAGGTCTATGAGCTGATGAATGGATAAACAAACTGCAGTATATCCATACAATGGAATATTATTTGGCTACAAAAAAAAAAAAAAAAAAATGCTGATACATACTTCCATATGGGTGTACCTTGAAGATATGCTAAGTAAAAGAAACCAAACACAAAAGATCACATATTATATAATGCCACTTATATGAAATGTTCAGAAAATGCAATGCATAGAGACAGAAGGATTAGTTGTTATCAGGAATGGGAGAGTGGGGAATAGGGAATGGCTATTAATGGATATAGTTTCTTTTGGGGACGATGAAAATATTCTGTAATTAATGCTGATGGTTGTACAACTTTGTGAATATAAAAAACCAATGAATTGTGGGGGAAGTTGGGATAGCTCAGCGGGTTAAGCACTCACTTTGCAGCTCTGTAGCCCAAGGATCGAATCCCGGCCCTGGCCCATGTGGACCCACATGCTGAACTGGGGTGTGCTTCCAGTTCAGTTCTTGCTGGGGCCAATGCAGGAGGCTCCCGGCCCAGTTCCTGCCCTGCAAAGCCCTGCGCCCACCTGTGGAGTGAAACTATATGGAAAACTAATGCTGTCAACTATGGAAACTGCTCTGTCTCTGTCTGTCTGTCTCTGTCAAAAAACAATAAAAATAAATCTTAAAAAAACAACAACAATGAATTGTGTACTTTATAATGATGAATTTTATGGTATGTGAATTATACCTTAAAAATATAATAAACATTACAAACTATATTGTGAGAAATAACTTTTTCAAGTAAAAATATTAATAACGTTTACATTGCTTTATTATTATTATTTTTTTTACAAATCTTTTTGATGTTTGCCTAATGAGAATAATTGGATTTTCTTGTTTTCTTCTGCATTCCATCTATTGCAATACATTATTTTGGTTGAATTAGGTAGGAATTATACAGATATGTTAGAAAAGAAAGAGCATTATAATAAATTATTCAGATATTTGTGGATATCTTTCCTTATATTATACCAAAACTTGATATTTAGTGATTCTTAAAGGTTAGTTACAGTGTAATCTCAAATCTCCAAGTGATGTTTAGTAGAGTGTAGTTATTCAAAGGCAAGTCAGGGCTGGGAAGTTCAAGATGTCTCACTCAGATGGCTGGCACTTGGAGCTGAGGTGACCAAAAGGCCTCATTTTTCCTTTGTATGTCCTCTCCCTATGACTTGGACTTCTTGTAGTATAGTGGCTGGATTCCAAAAGGAACTATTTCTTGTGAGGATGTAGAAGCTTTTCTTCTTTTAAGGTTCAACCTTAGACATTAACGTATAACTTTGCTTATATTCTGCTGGACAAAGTTGTAGGGTTGGCCCAGATTCAAGGGCAGGAGAAATAAACTCCACCTCTTCATGGGAAGAGTGGCAAACAATTTGCAGGTATCTATTTTCCACTATATGACCTTTATAGATATCTTGAATACCATGGTTTATGGGAGCTTGGTCTATACTGTAATTATGTATTGCTGTTTATACTGTTGTAGTTTCTACTTTGCAAATTAACAGCATCTTAATTGGATACTTTTGTTTGAAATTTTTTAAATATATTACCAAACAATATATTTAATACAATGAGAATCGAGTAACTTATGGCTTTTTATTATCTGCCCATCCCTCCTGTTTTTTAATTTGTGACATTATTTAGTTTTGTTGTTGGTATTCAGTTACTTAAGAACAGCTTCTCTCAGTGTGATATAAAAAGTGTAATATAAATAGAATATTAACTATGTCTCCTAATATCAGTCTGCTCTTTCTAAATTATGTATCTTATTTCCTCTCAATGTTTATTCTAAGAGTGCCCTGGCTTTGCCCTTAATAGTTATCTATCAGCAGTAGTTAAAAGAAGGCACACCAGAACTTAATTCATGTAGTTACTTAATTATAATCTTTGGGAGAAATTAAGTCCACAAAACAGTATGTAAAAATGTTCTTCTTAATGAGGACACACACACACACACACACACACACACACACACACAAAAGAGTGAGCAAGAAAAGATATTTTAAACTGGCTACAATTTTCAAATTGCTTTTCACATGTCCTGAAGTTAAAGGATTGATGAAATACCTTTCAAGTTTTTTGTTTGTTTGTTTGTTTCTCCACAAAAGGTAATATTTTATTACAGGTTAGACATGCTTACCTGTTATTCAGTATTTATGTAATTTGGGAATTTTGATAGTTATATCAAGGCATGCTAAAAGCATCTTTCTTTTAGGTGCCTTCAGATGTTGCTTCTGGAAATATGCTTTGAAATTGCTTTCTGAAAGCCTTATTCATGCTGTATAGAAAATTAAGCTTTTTCTCCATTGCAAAATGGCAAAGTGTCTGTAGATTAGTAGGGGTTAGGTTGGGCATGCCTGCTGTTACTGGTCATGGGTAAGTAACGCATTGTACTTCCTTAAGAGAGCAGTATCAGGGAAATTAAAGCTTTGCTGGATTGACAGCTCAGCATACTAAAGTTCTTAATGTGAAATTTGTTTCAAAATATTTGATAGAAAGTCATTATAAAACTTGGAACCTAGTGGACAAATTTTTTTCCAGAGCATTGCTGTCAGTGAGTATTGGCAGTACCGATGCATAATTGGTCACCATTACCATTTGAAACAGCAGTTACTTTAAGGTAGTATAATGGACAACTCTCTGGCTATATCAGTCACGTCTAAAATCCCAGGATATGAATTTTACGTATTTTTTAGAGGAAGATGTAGAATTCAGGGGCACCATTTCAACTAAATTTTTACTGGCAACCAAACTCTCATTAAGATGAGTTTCCAGATTAGATCTGAGCTAGGGTGTAGCTGCCACACCCTTTGTACCTTATTGACTACAAAGTGGACCTACCCTGTGATTCATAGACTGTTCTAAATTGCATAATACTTTGTAAGTGCCTGTAGCAATCCCAGCGCATTTCTTAAATTCTATGAGTGCTTCATTATTTCCTTAGGTTCTAGTTTGTCTTATGTAGTTCATTTCTCTGATCAGTTTTTGTTACTGGTCCATTTTGGAGAGTTCACATTTCAATGAAGAAATTGAGTTTCCTTGTATATAAATAACTTTATAATGTTTTCATGGTGGAATTTGGGAAAGGTCACAGCCTAGAAGAGAGGCTAGATTCCTCATTTTGACTTGCTAGTTGTTATTCTTCCCTGCTTTAACGTCCACCCTAATCTCAACGCCAAAACTGCCTTTTACCCACCCCTTGCTATTTTTCAATTTTCAGCTCAAGTCTCATCATTATAGTTTTTAAAGTCAAACCATTTTAATTTTGTCTCTCTTTTCTTTACATTCCTGGTGATTACATTTAATAGCAGTGTTGAGTAATCACTTCTCTAAGTATTTCATTATTTTATCTATTCATTCATTCCCTCTCTTATCCAATAAACATTTGCAATGCTTTTAAGTGTGATTTGCAAGACACTGTTCTTGTATGTACAGTGGAAATAAACTTGTATTCAATCTTTACCCTCAAAAGGAGGCACATAAAGAATAAATAGTCATAATACAAGGTGCTATGTATGAAATGGTGCCACTGGAATTTGTTTTGATTATTTCCCCATATAGACTCTCTCCCATTAAAGAGATCACTCTTAGTGTGGTGATCAAGATGAAGACATCATGGAAAGTGGGAATTGAACTAGATATTAAAAGATGGATGGGTAAGATTTTATAAAGTGAGAAAGAAAGGGTAGGAAGTAATTCCTGGTAGAAGGAACTAAGTTAGAAAACACATTAAAATTAATGTGTCATTTGGAACTTCATAATAACCAAGGAAGCCCATATTCTCTCTACTGTAATGTGAACACCCCATTTCCCCTGAAAAACAAAATGTATCAGAAGGGAATCGTATTTAGCTACCCTTTGAAATAATGTGTTTTTAGTTGGCTTCATAGTTTATTTCCTTAGGAAAAATTTTTTATTTGAACATGAGCATATCTCTTTAATGGAAAGTGAAGAACAAAATAAACAAAACTAAATCTAGAGGAAAAAAACTTGAAGACTGTTCTCTCCCCTTATCTTCCTTTGTCAATCCCATATTTTATATGAAGGTAATAACATGGCTTTTGGTTTTTATTAACATTATTGACCCATCATAGATAGGATATTTCTATTGAAGCACCAACTATTATATTGTGTCCTTCATCCCCCTACTCCACAATGACCAGAGATATTTGTTGATGAAGTTTAGTGGTCAATACAGTCTTGTTTTATAGTCATGTATCTTTTTGTACAAAGCTGACTCTGTCATGGGAAGGGACTTCAGGATAGTGACCTTGTTATTATCCTGTCACTCATGTCAGAAATAGAAACAAATTCTGCAGCAAAAAAAGTGAAATACAGTTCTGTAGAAATAGAATTTTCTACACAGAAACAATGTAAAATATTTTTCTTATACATTCACTAGCATTTTGGGGTTTAATAAACTATGTTTGTAGAACAGAATCATATAGGAATAAAAAACAACAGCCCTGATTCCAATAATTTATCAATTATTGTCACATACTTCTGGGTTTAATCTTTTCTATGTTTAGCATCTCTGTGCTTTAGTTTGTTATTATTTTCAAGTATTTCTTATTTCATATAAAATGTGCTATTTTATATGATTTTTCTTATAAAAATAAACATAAGTAAAAACTACAATAGTTTTTGGTGTAATAGTTATTCTGTTCATATTTCCTCTAAGATTCTTGAGTTGCTATAAGTCAAAAACCAAAATCCATTATTAGAATGTTCCCCATGCCAGGTTTTTATTACTAATATGTTGTTATTTTTAATCATCTTTTGAATTATTGACTATTTTATGGTGTCTCTTACCAGCAATTTCTATTTGTTTTATATACTTCATAAAGTAGATTTCATTTTCTGCCTCACTCCATTATATGTAATGGCTTAGCTTTGAATTCTTCTTGATTTAGGGGACATTAATTTCCTTTAACACATTACCATCTAAAATAGCTCAGGTTTATATGGTCTTATAAAAACTTTATCTTGAAATGCTCTGAAAGGTTCTTTGTTATTTATTTATTTATTTTTAAGTGTTAAATTCTTCCTGGTATTGTCACACACCAGGATATTAAGAAGATGCTCAGATTGACTCTGCTAGCTAATATTATTATTATTATTAAAGATTTTTTATTGTCTTTGACAGAGAGAGAGAGAGAGAGAGAGAGAGAGAGAGAGAGAGAGAGAGATAAGTGCCCAGAGCAGTCTCCATAGTTGCAGATCATTAGTTTTCTACATAGTCTCATTCCACAGGTCAGGGTGGGGCTGTGCAGGGCAGGAACCTGCCTGGGACCTCCTCCTGCTAGGTAATATGAAAATGCTTAAATTCCGGTTTCAAAGCAATTGATAATATAATGTTCCCACATTATTCTTCCAATATTTTACTCCTACTCCATGACATTTTTACCTCAGTCTTCTAGCAACTATTTGGCTACTTAACCTCTAGCTAATTGTTTCATTTCTCCTCTGCCTGACTCTGCAGTGATGGATCTATTTTCTGTAGGTTTGCCTACAATTCTTAACTGAACCCCTAGAGTACTGTGTCCTATTTTATTCTTTTCAATTCTTCCCCAATGAGGCATGACCAAGAAATTGTTGTATCCTTGAGAGGCAAGTTCTTGGAATGGAGTGGCAGATAGCTATACAAGAACCACCAGTGCAGTGCTAATGGAGATTCAACTCCAGTTAGATTTTAAAGTTGGTTGCTTCCAAAGAATCTAGAATATGAATAGAATTGTTTGCCCTGTTGAGATTTAATGCCTTGCTACTAAGCTGCTCAGCAAAGTGATGATGATATTGGAGGAATTCACGTTTAGGAAAGGATGATGATTATATGAAGATTATGGTAATGGCGATGATGATCTTTGCAAACATTTATTGAACTCTTATATATTAGGGACTGAGTTAGGTCTTTTATGCAGTATTGCGAACATCTGTTGGTTGCCTTCAGTGTTAGTGTTATTGGTTTTATATTACTGCATAACAAATGACCACAGACTTAGTGGCTTAATGCAACACACATTTACTATCTTTGTTTCTGTGCATCAGGAGTCTGGGTGCAGCTTAGTTGAGTCTTTTGTTTTGTGTAGGGTCTCACAGGCAACTCAGTTTCACTTAGGGCTGGAGTTTCATCTAGTGTCTCAATTAGGAAAGGATCTCCTTTCTCCCTCTTGTGGTCATTGTACTGAGCACTTTAGTTTTTGCTGGCTGTTGGCCAGAGGCTATCCTCAGTTCCTAGAGGCCACCCTCAGCTCCTTGCCATGTGGGGTTCCTCAGCATAGTCACTTACTTCCTCACAGCCTTTCCTGGGAGAGAGGAAAACTCCTGAAAAACAAATGTTAAATCTGGTGTTACATAACCGTGCATACTAATTATCTACAGCCCATCAACTTTTCCATTATTCTATTGCTTAGAAGCAAGTTACAGGTCCTGCCCATACTCCAGAGGAGGGCATTCTCCAAAGATGTGAACATAAGGTGGTGGGAGTCATGGGAGTCACCTTGGGAGCCCATAACACCACAGGTAGGTTGCAATTAGTTCCCCACTCTCTATCCTTTCTCCCCCCAACCCCCGCCTCCACATTCCCCGAAGGAATAACAAGTACCTAATTGTTAAATGGATATATGGTCACCTGGATTAAATACTTTATTCCCTAGATTCCCTTGTAGTTAGGTGTGGCCATGTGACTAAAGTATGGCAGAGCAGCAAAAGAAAAGAATCTGGAACTCTGGGAATTATGTGGTTAACCTATCAGCCTTTGAAGATTCTCTACTCATGACTTCTTTAATCCGAGGGAAATATAAACTCATTTTGTTATGCCATTGTTATTTTTGGTTGTCTCTTGCAGATGGACCTCTTTTTAACTGATATTCTTTTCTATCATCTGCTCTCCCTTTTTCTCTTTCCAACAGCCCTTCATTTCTACCTATGTTCAAGTTAAGTCTATCAGAATATTCTGTCTCCTGATCACAAGGGTGGGAGTCTGACCTCTGCCAGTTTGATCAGGGAATCTCAAAACTCTGATTGAGAAATTATAGCAATACTTACATAGCCATAATTCTGCCTAACTGTATTTTCCATTCCAGTCCCTGAGTCTGTCCTAAGGAGAAACAGAACTTACCTGACTCTTGAGCCTGTGGCTTGCCAGAGACAGCTCATGGGCCATATTAATAAACCATACTACTTCATAATAATGGCATATAGTTAGGGAATAGTCTAGAGGAAGCTTCCACACTAGTCTTGAGTTTAGAAATAGCACAGTAAGGAGGACTATGAGAGAATTTCTCTGTCTCCCTGACTATAATAGAATTACTCATGACTCCTTCAAGTAGAATTAGAGGATTCCTGTTTAGTATAGGTCTCAGAGACACTCATATGAGTGGCGAGAATGGGTATTCCTGCACCTGTGGATACAGACCACAGTATGTTGGAATGCCAAAGTGGTTCATCTTTCCTCAATTATGTATCATTCTCCACACCTATAATATTTATTTTGGGGTAAATATATTTGGATTTATCATTGAATTTTTTTAAACTTCCAAAGAAACTATTGGTTATTGTTGTACGTCGATAAATACAAAGGTGTGGTGTCCTCATGTTTAAAAAAGATGCTTTCTCTCAGGAAGTCTTCTGCCCTTCCATGCGCCTTTCAGTTCTTTTAGCTTTATGTTGGTAAAATGTTCATTAAAAAAAATGATCTGATTCAGTACTTTTCATATTCTTTATTTCAGTGACTGCAAGGTTTTAAAACTTTTTGGCCTAAACAAAGAATAATTTCATAAATTCAAAGTAGATACAGCACTTTCCAGCACTCTGGGACAATGGAAGTAAGGTTTCATTAGCCTTTCCCAAGTAGGAACTAACAGTTAAGTTAAGGGGCAATAGGCTTGTATAAGTGAAGCAGTGAATAAGAAAGTACTAGTCATGTACTTGATCTTTTTTTAATGATGCATTTGTACCACAACTGTATATACATAAAAAAAGGAGGCAAATATTTTGAATGGTCCAAGAAGTTTAAAAGGGATATGTGACTTAAGCTGGGCCCTAGACTAGCCAGGAAAAACAGAAAATTGGGGCTGACCTGAGAATTCAGTTTTTTTTTGTTTTAAAGATTTTTATTGTTTTTTTGACAGAGAGAAACAGAGAGAAAGGGGAGGGCCCAGAGCAGTCTCCATAGTTGACAACATTAGTTTTCCATATAATTTTACTCCACAGGTGGGCGCGGGGCTGCACAGGGCAGGAGCTGGGCTGGGAGCCTCCCGCATAGGCCCCGGCAAGAACTGAACTGGGGGCATACACTACCCAGTTCAGCATGTGGGTCCACCTGGGTCAGGGCCGGGATTCGATCCTTGGGCTCTGGGGCTGCAAAGTGAGCGCTTAACCTGCTGAGCCATCCCGGCTTCCCCTTCCCTGAGAATTCTTGACATGACACAAAGAAATTGTTCCCAGGCTTGGCTTAAGCCTACCTCAGACCTAATGGGACAGAACCTCAGGAGTGAGGACAATGTAGCTGTATTTTTCAACTAGCTCTTTAGATAATTCTTTCAGAAAACTGTCATTTAGGAGTTTCTGAAGCAGAAGGTGTACCTCATTATTACAGCTGCTTCAAAATTAATTTGGAAATGCAATTTGTGATTCAAAAAATCAAATAAAAGGTTATATCCATGGTTGGTATATTAGTTATAGTCCTCCTCATCATATGTTTGTACATGAGTTGCAATTCTCTTAATTCTCCTTCAATGTTTTTGTCATTTGTTTGTACAAGTTTTTTTCAGAAAAAAAGGAAACAGGTTTATGAGTCCACAGAAATGATCTTTCTCAATTATTCATTCATTCATTTATTTCTTTGATGAACATTGGAGGAAAGAAATGATACAATTAAGAGCAGACCATTTGTCCTGCCCTAGGGAATTTTATCAGAAATGATATGAATTTAACACAATAAATATATTGCACAGAAAATGTGCTAGAGAATGGAGTGATTACTTTTAGCCATGAGAATCTTTTCTGGAGCATTTGAATTTGAAGTTTGGATTTAAATGTGGGTAAAATATGGGCATTTTCAAATAAGGTAAAAGATGTTCTAGACAAAAGATACACTGTGGACAAATGCCCCTATGTATTTTATTTTAAAATGAAATTTAAAAATTACCTTAAAAAATATATATATATATACACACACACACACACACAGACACACACATTTGCAATGAAATGTTATTTTGCTTGATTCTGATGGATGGCCATTAAATACACATTTTGAGGGAAAAGTGTGGCTTCCAAATGCAGAAATGCATGCCTTTTGTTTTGCAAGGTATAGGATGATTGAGTCATGCGATTTTGCGAATTTGATAGGTATTGAATAGTTACCATAAAAAGGAGGAAATTTAGATCATTTAAGTGAAATCAACATTTTAAAAATCTTGAAGGCCAGAAGTTGGGAACACAGCTGACCTGCCAGCTGCACCTCCACACCCATCCACACCCCATCCACACATAAGTACTGAATAAGTACTGCATTGTTCCTGCAGAAATATCAGATACTGTTTAACACCCAGAGTAAAACCTCTTTCAAATTTTGGGGGGTGTATTATAATGCTTGTCTGAGATGGGAATTTTTATGCAAGTGGTTTATTGAAATAGTGCTTAAGAGAATCCTGTAAGAGAGTGAGGGAAGTAGGGCTAGGACAAGGGGAAGGGCTAGGCTAAGGTGTAGTTCTACCTGCAAAACTCCCAGTAGGGTCAGATCAAAGCCAGTCTGTTGAGTAAATGCATGCATGAATGCATGGGTGGATGGACAGATAGATGGATGGATGGATGGATGGATAAATGAGGGATTGAATCTTTTTACCTGAAATGATCCAAGCAAGAATGTCTCCTTATTATTATTATTTTTTTTTAAGATTTATTTTTATTGTTTTTGACAGAGAGAGAGAGAGAGAGAGAGAGTGAGAGAGAGATACAGAGACAGAGAGAAGGGGGAGGGCCCAGAACAATCTCCATAGTTGCACATCATTGGTTTTTCCACATAGTTTCATTCCACAGGTGGGCGCGGGGCTGCACAGAGCAGGAACTGGGCTGGAGTCTCCCCCCAGTGAGAACTGAACTGGGGGCGCTCCCCAGTTCAGTATATGGGTCCACACGGGCTGGGGCTGGGATTCAATCCTCTTTCCCCAGGGCTGCAAAGTGAGCGCTTAACCCACTGAGCCATCCCGGCTTCCCCCTCATTATTACAGTTTATAAATGTAGCCTAGTGCATACATAGAAAGGTGTAGCAGCCACTTGCTGATGCGTTGCTAAAATTCCCTTTACCCAGAGTTTCTCAAGCCTAGTATTGCTGACATTTTGAACTGGAGAATTCTTTATTGTAGAGGGGCTGTCTTATGCCTTGTAGGATGTTTAGAAGTATCCCTGGACTCTTCTTACTAGATGCCAATAGCAACACCATTACCACCCCTCCCTGAGTCATTACAATGAAATTTATCTCCAGACATTGCCAGATGTCTCTCAGGAACAAAGCTGCCCCCACGTTAAAACCTACTGCCCTTTATCTGTAGTGTTGTCCTTTTCCCAACTGCTGTGAGTAGTGTCTGGTTCCACATCACCCTTCTCCTGAGGTATGTCCTCAGCCTTGGGAGTTGCCTCTCTGGGCAGTGATGCCATCCCTTCAAGAATAGCTTTAGGTACTGAATGAAGGAAAGAGAGGAATGCTCATGCAAGATCTGAGTCCCTTGGCCTCTAGATGGAATGACTCTGAGAATTGAGGAGGAGCCAGCTGATGGAGGGCCCACCAGACCACTAAAAGAGTTTGGATTCTAATCTAATTGCAATGGGAAGCCATTGGAGGTTTTTATTATTTATGTATTAAAAAAAATATGTTTTGTATTATTTTTGACAGAGACAGAGAGAGACAGAGAGAAGGGGGAGGGCCCAGAACAGTCTCCATAGTTGTACGTCATCAGTTTTCAATATGGTTTCATTCCACACAGGTGGGCAGGGGCCGCATAGGGCAGGAACTGGGCTGGGTACCTCCAGTATGTGAAGCATGTCCCCTTGAGCCAGTGGCAGAACCCAGGGGCAAGAACTGAACTGGAAGCCTCCCGCATGGGAAGCACACCCCAGTTCAGTACATGGGCCTGTACAGGCCAGGGTTGGGATTTTGATCCTCGGTCCCCAGGGCTGCAAAGCGAGCACTTAATCCATAGAGCCATCCTGACTTCCCCCAAACACTTATGTTTTTAAGTAGAATTAAAAAACAAAGATAATCAAACCACCTACTTCAAGGACTGGTTCATATTTAGATTACATTTATGTACTAACATCTGAGACTCAACTGAGCCAATTTCAGAGCCCTTCCTTTGTTTTCCATATCCAACTTCTGTCTTACCTACAAGGAGCCAGTAAATCAAAGACCTTGGTAGGGGAAGCTGGGATGGCTCACTGGGTTAAGCACTCACTTTGCAGCCCTGGGGACCGAGGATTGAGTTCTGGCCCCGGCCCGTGCAGACCCATATGCTGAACTGGGGAGTGCCCTCAGTTCAGTGTTTACCGGGGTGAGACACCAGCCCAGTTCCTGCCCTGTGCAGCCCACCCACCTGTGGAATGAAACTATGTGGAAAGGCTAATGATATGCAACTGTGGAGACTGTTCTGGGCCCTCCCCCTTCTCTCTGTCTCTGTATCTCTCTCTGTCAAAAAAAAATAAAAAGAAATCTTAAAAATAAAAAAAAAGACCTTGGTAGTAATGGAGCAGGTAGAAGAAATATGTGAAGGTCTGTAGTAAGCCACCATGTTCCACAAAGTTTTTTTTGAAAAATGCATCCATTGTGAGGATATCTACCGGTAATTTTGTCTAAAAGAAAGAGATGACGATAAGGAAAAGCTTTGACAATTTTCTTTATAGCTAAGATTTATTGAGCACTTAATATGTTTCTGGCACTGTTATAAAGACTTTTTACATATTAAATTTTTAATCCTCAGTGCAATCCTATAATGTATATATTTTTATTCTCCCCATTTACAGAGGGAAAATGGAAGTGCAAAAAAGTTACCTAACTTGTTTAAGATCACTCAGTTAGTAATGCATTAGATATGCATTTATAATTTTGTTGCCTTATAGTTTATAAGGCAATAAACCTCAAAGTGTAGGTTTAAACAATTTCCAAGCCTTTGTGAACTTTCATTTCTGTGAACCAATGAGTGAGTAAAGATCAAGTACCAAAATGTTCTTTTGGATTTTTCCTAAAGCAACACTATGAAATGAATAGTGACTGACTGTAACCATCTCTTGTCATTCTTTGCTCAAAAAACAACCTTGTATCTGTTGATTCCTAATTCTTTAAAAATAGGGTATTTTTATTCTACCAAACATTTAAATTGGAAAAGTTATATTGTTTCCCCTTAATATAGATATAGATATATATAGCTAGATAGACACAGATTTTTTTTTTTTTTAACTGAACTGGGGGCCTCACCGCACTCGGGAAGCACACCCTAGTTCAGCATGTGGGTCCACCTGGGATTCGGTCCTTGGTCCTCTGGGCTTCAGAGCGAGCGCTTAACCCGCTGAGCCATCCTGGCTTTCCCCAGATTTTTTTTTTTAACTAAGGTATTTTGGGATTATTGACTAACATGTTTTCCTCTTTTGAAAGAGGCATGAAGTTTATTTTATTGTATATATATATATATGGGTTTCTGGAAATCAATTCATATATACTTAGAAAATAAGAATTGTATTTTAATTTATATCTTGTGTAGGTAACATGAAATCTGTGATTTTTTTTTTTTATTTCTGACTTTCTTTAAATTAAATCCTTTTCTTGTAACAATGTAGAAAATCATAGGTTTTATTTTTTGTTGTTGTTTTCTTTCCCCTTAATTTCTTTGGATAGCTAGAAGAACTGTGTATAGAAAGTATATTGGTTTTCTATGGCTGTGTCATTACCCCCATTTTAGTGGCTTAAAACAACATGCATTTGTTGTCTCAAAGTTCTGTAGATTAGAAGTCTAGCAAGCTTGACTGAGTTCTCTGTTCAGAGTCTTAGAAGGTTGAACTCATGGAAGTCATCTTGTTGGGCTCTTATCCAGTGATTCAGGAGGAAAATCTGCCTCCAAGATCATTCAGATTGTTGGCAGAATTCAGTTCCTTGCAGTTGTTGGCCTGAGATTTCTGTTTTCTTGCTGACCATTAGCAGGGAGCCCCTCTTGGCTCTCTATAGCCCTTCCCATTTTTAAAGCTGGCAATAACATATTAAATTCTTCTCTGACTTGGATGCTTTCTGACTTTATTTCCATCCACATTAAAAGGGGAAGGTATTATACAAGGGTGAAAGGCAATGGAGACCATTCTTAGAATTCTGCCTACCACAGAGACAGAACAAGGTATTTATGTTTTGGTATTTCTTTGAGAGCTGGTGTTGACAAAGCACCTGAAAGAGATAGGCAGCTTGCTTTACCTAAGTGTTTTGGTGTCCTTATACCTATTGATTTCTTAAAGAAATAAGTTTTTTTTTCTGTGTCCTTTAAAAAAAATTATTCCTTTTACATATATTAGAAGTCAGACTTGGAGATCATCTTAAAATTGGTAAAATGTATTCTTCTGTGTTCACTGAAATATTGTTAAACATTAAGTAAAGGAGGTAGTTTGTAACAACTCTAATTCCAAAGTCCTTTCTTTTGATATGTCCGTGGAGAGGTGGAGCCATGTACTGTGGCTTTTAT
Organism: Craseonycteris thonglongyai; assembly: GCA_004027555.1. NCBI lineage: Eukaryota > Metazoa > Chordata > Mammalia > Chiroptera > Craseonycteridae > Craseonycteris > Craseonycteris thonglongyai. The sequence continues at coordinate 30,157 of PVKE010006258.1, forward strand.
TTATGGTAAAGACAGAACATGTTAATAGTGAATTGAACTTTACAGAGAACTTATCTTTTCAATTTTCTTGATCTAGAGTGAGATAGCTTTGGTATGGGACATTTTCACAATGAAACCTGTCTATTTTCATGCCTACCTCAAATCATATCCTCATCATTGCCCACTGGACATGCCCAAGACTTCAGGAAACAAGCAAGGGCAAAGTCAGTGGATCTTTTTCTCTGACTGGCTACAGAGAGAACTTGCATGCTTCCACTATGTCCCAGAGCTTGCCTTCCTGTGATGGAAGGTCACATCCACAGCGGGTACATTACTTACATTCTCTCTGGAGAGTCACAATAGTGATCAATGTCCAGAAAAGAAGAGAAGTCATCCTCAAGGTGAAAGACTTCCCACTCATCTTGGCCTGTTTGCCTTTCATTCACTTAAGAGATAGATTGGGAGCAGGCTTCATGTATTTCCTAACCACTGTCCTTTTTGCTAACTCCACCATGCGGTATGTTGCAGCTAATCCCCATTTCCTGTATCATTGGTGCTTAATATGCATCAAATTTGTTTCTTTTAAAAAGTTTATAGTCATTCAGTTCAGTATAGTTAAAATATATTTTTATAGAGTTAAGTCTCCCTTCCCTACTGACACCCTTCCCTACTCCCCACCCCACATCCCACAGCCCCAATATATTTAAAGATATATTACTCAGAACAAAATTTCCCACTAGAAACATACAGTGGCTTATTCATAAACTGCATTGGGAATCTTCGAATAAAGGATAGGGGCCAGCTATGTCATGGTCCCTTCTATGATTCTTTTGTGTGCATTCAACATCTACATTGGTGCCCCTTGAAATACCATGACCTTAGCTTTACAACTCCAATGTTTTATCATTTACCAGAATGACTACATTTTGAGTCTCTTCATTATTCCATACCACTTTACTTCTAAGATAAAGAAATGGTAATGTCTGTTTTCTATTTTCTTACATTTACGAATGTGAACTTTCATGTCATCACACATTCCAGGTTAAAAAAAAAATGACCATTATTCTTAATAAAAATGACTTTTAGATTATTTTTCATTGTAACTGCCTTTCCTTGGACACTTCATGTTTATCAGAATCTCTCTTAAAATGGCTTATCTTAACTGAATATTCCAAACATGATTTTGCCTAACCCAAGCAGATTAGGCTGCTTCCTTTCATGATGTTTAGATTTTACTTTCCCAAGTTCAAGTGAGTATCCCTTCTATAGCTAGAAGGTAAGTTAGTGATTATCTAATGAAAGTCAACCACTACTTAAAATTTTTATTTTATTTTTTAAAACTTTTATTAAATATATTGGGGTGACATTGGTTAGTAAAATTATAGGTTTCAAGTGTACAGTTCTATAATACATCATCTATATATTGCATTATATTCTCCATCCAGAATCAGTTCTCCTTCTACCACCTTTACCCCCTTTACCCTCTTCTGCCACCCTCCTCCCCCTTACCCTCTGATAACCACTAAACTATTGTCTGTGTATGAGATTTTATTTGTTTGTCTTGTTCATTGGTTGCTTTCAGTTTTATATCCCACATGTGAGTGAAGTTATATGGTGTTTGACATTTTATGTCTGATTTACACATATTTCACTTAGTATGATTAACCTCAAGATCCAGCATGTCATCACAAATGACAGTATTTCATCTTATGGCCCAGTAATATTCCATTGTATATGTGAGTACGTACCACATCTTTAGCCAACCAGCCAACCGCTACTTTTTAAAAGAAGTCTAAGTTTGCCTTAGGGTATTTAGTAGAGATGGTATGCCTCTGGCTCAGATTAAAATTGTGGTCATCTGAGTTCCCTCACACTTACCCTGTTTGTTTTGTCTGAAGAGAGCAATGTACATTCTGTCACTTGATCTCTCCCATTTCTCCTTAAATTTTGGCTTCACTTCCTTCATGTTTTAGCTCATACCCAATAATCCAGTATTTAAGAATTCATTTTCCTTTTGTTACACTCACTGTCCAAACTCCTAGCTCTGGGTCAATCTAGCCATATATCTCTTCTACAGCTACCCCTAGGCTCCTGAGTACTGCTCTTGAAAATCACACAGTTGTGTAGGGTTGTTTTCTTTTTCTTTTTGGCTGGGGGTGGGGGTGGTGTGTATAAATACAAGATTTAGTGTTTCCACTAGTCCTGACCACCATTATTCAATCTTTTATTTAGATTAGTTGAACCATATTTTTCTCTAAGACTGCAAGCATGCTTCTCCCTCTGGGCCTTTGTAGTTGCAATTACCTCTGTCTAATGGTCTTTTACTCCATCAATAATATTTAATCAATGCAAAGGTGGGGAGGTGGTTACAACTTCTGGTGCCCAGGTCACACACCAGATGAATTAATTCAGAATTTCTGAGGGATGAGGCCCAGGAATTATTTTTGCTTTAAAATTTTTCCAGGTGATGCTAAGGTACAGCCAAGGTTAGAAGCCATTGCCCTATATAGATACATGCTTTACTCTCTCATTTTAATTGGTTTTATGTTCAATTGATCACATTCTCAGCACGGATTTTTCCTATACAAAAATATAGGCCTCTTTCACTTTCTGTTCCTTTCCCCTACTTCATTTTTCTTAATATCATTTACCAGGTACATTGCTGTTGTCTATTTCATCATCTGCCTTCCTCTCACTAGAATGTAAGCTACAGGAGGCTTACATGTACATATTATCATATACATATTATGTAACATATTATCCATGATAATTGAAACCAAAAGAATGAATTAGTATAAGTAGAGAGAAGAGGGCATACAATAGGACTCCAAGGAACTATAGTGTTCAAGAAACAAATGAGTTTATGCCTTAGTATTTTTTTTATTTTTTTATTGCCATATTTTACTATCTACGTTAGAGCCTGTCATACTGTTCAACAAAAAGTTGTCAAATGAAATTCCCCAGTGTGGCTGATCTTCTAGACTAGGGGTGTCCAACCTTTTGGCTTCCCTGGGCTACATTGAAAGAATTGTCTTAGGCCATACCTAAAATACACTAACACTAATAGCTGATAAGCGTCCAAAAAATCACACACACACACACACACACACACACACACACATCTCATAGTGTTTTAAAGAAATTTATGAATTTGTATTGGATCACATTCAAAGCTGTCCTGGGCCATATGAGGCCAGCGGGTCATGGATTGGACCAGCTTATTCTAGACCTATCTCATCTATAGCTGTGGCTTTAATGACCACCTATACTCTGATTCTCCTAAATCTTTACCTCAGGGCATGTATGTGTCCCAAATGTATGATGGCTCATGTGGAATCTTTACCTTCCCATCCTAAATCTTCCCAGACTCTCCCAGTGGGAGTTGGGTAACATTTCTGTTTTTCGTAGTCTTGTTCACATTTATCTATTACAGAACTTTTTACGTTGCAGCATAATCATTTGAAGACATGCTACAATTTTTATTTGTTGCCCAGGATTTGCCACCTAGCACATAATAATCACTTAATAATTTCTTTCTTGTATGAATGCATGAATTTGAAATCTACTTCTGCCATTAAACATCTTAATTCTACCTCTAAGATGCACTTCTTGATAGGAAGGTCTTACTGTCATTATTAAAGTTTTTAATAAATTAAAAAAATATTGATAAAAGTTTTGAAAAATTTCAGCTCAAGGACATGGCCCTGTGATGTGCTATATGAGACCTCTCTTCAGGGTGTTGCTGATCAATTTTGGGGTTTTGCTATTCAGTTCACCTAATAACATTGCTATGCAGCATGTGATTTTCTATCTGGTCATGGAGGATATAATAAAAAATTGTTAAATGCTTTGCTGAAATCATGAAATGTAAACTGGAGATGATAAGGCAATTGGCAACTGACATTTGAAGTGTCTGCATGCCAACACCTCATTCTCTAATGGGAATAAGCTAAAATTCTTATCTTCTAGGGGAGAGGGCAAGGGGAGGGGAGCAAAGCAGCAGATGGCTGGATATTAAAGAGCAGAGAGGCTAAGAGTATGAGTAAACATTTTTCTAATGTTCTCTACTTCCAGTTTCCTCAGAGTAGGTTGACAAGATGAAGGTCAATTAAATAGGAGGCCCTTGAATTGTTGCAGGTATTCCAGAGGTGTCAGCCAAAACCCCACTTGACCTTTGGGTATTGATTCAAGAGTGAGAGGCACCTCTGTATGTGTGGTCCTGCATTTTGGTTGGAATATCTGAAAGACATTGGAATCTCGTCCTAAACTGATAACATAGGTGAATGAAAAACAGGCACTTTTTTACCTTTCAGCTTTCCTTCACTATAGTTTTGATGAAGAAATTTGGCCTTTTAGAAACAATGAAAATGGAGGATTGTATAGGCTTCATCTGTTCTTTTAGTTATTTTTTTTCTTTAAATAAAATTATAGTAATCATTCAGTTCTTTTCACTGACTTGAGAAACTATGTCTTTGCAATATAATCTGGAATAACAATTGTCAAGCTGCACTTAGAGCTATGAAATTTGAGTTAATGTGTCAGTTGATATGGCAGAATATCAGAAAACAATAAGCTGGGAAAGTAACTAAGATTTTCCAACTTTCAGATGCCATCGTATTTATTAAGCCTTATTTTGTCATAAAGTCAGCAAGAACCTTCAACATTACCAATGGTCTTTGAGATTCCTGGGAAATAAAAACTTTAACTTTGCTTCTGATTCATTTTGGTAAATTATTTTGTTATTTATATAATTTCTGTTTGTTTGTTTGTTTTCTAACAATTGAGTTATATCCCAGAGGATCTTGCTGGTGGTGAGAGTTGCTGAAACTTGTCATTTCAGTTGATGAACTAGTTCAGATGATTTTACTGAAAGTTGAAGTTGACTATGTTCATCTGGAAAGTGAACAATTTTGACAATGATGGCATACAAACTAGTTGTTCCAACTATGATGTGTTGAGTAGAGCTGTTCCACCTATAGTTGTTCCAACTATGATGTGTTGATTAGAGCTATTTCATGAATTCTTCTCAGAATAGCCCAAGTGCTGTATGCTGCCTAGTAAGAAAATAGTGTATTTGCTCTTGTAGCATGCTAACTGCAGCAGCTTGCCCAGAGCTAAACCTACTGTAATAAAAGCTTCTGGACTGGAACACGGTGATAGCATTTATGTTATTTGCCTCCTAAGTTGCTTCAGCACTATATAAACTCCAAAGCAAACTCTTCAGTTGGGGAACCCAAGAGAGCTCTGCAAGAGGTATTGCTGAGTCCCCTTATGTCAATTCTTTGAAGATATATCCGCTGAAATCTTGCAGTGAGCTCTTACATCTTCTGACCTTGTTCAAATTATTGTATGGGACTCACTTTAATAGGAACATTTCTGTGAGGATGTATTTTTTTAAAAAAACTCCTAGTGAATTCCTTGTACTGTGGATCGTTATTGCCTTCCAAAATAGCATTAAGCCAGGGAAACTAGAGGCATCATATAAGCATGATGCTCAGGAAGATTTGTAAAAGGCTCAAGGAACACTGACTAAACCTATCTTATAATTGAAGTATCCCTTAACAAACTGTGCATTAGCTCAATACCCATTTGTCTACATGGGAGTCTGAATAGATCCTCACATATTCCAAGGTCTATCTACAATTATCCCTTTTTAAAGATTTATTTCTATTGTTTTTTTTTTGACAGAGAGAGACACACACAGAGAGACACAAAGAGAAGGGGGAGGGCCCAGAGCAGTCTCCATAGTTAACAGCATTAGTTTTTCATATAGTTTCACTCTACAGGTGGGCGTGGGGCTGCGCAGGGCAGGAACTGGGCCAGGAGACTCCCGCATAGGCCCTGGCAAGAACTGAACTGGGGGCACACCCCAGTTCAGCATATGGGTCTACCTGGACCGGGGCAGGGATTTGATCCTCGGGATCTGGGCCTGCAAAGTGAGCACTTAATCCACTGAGTCATCCCAGCTTCCCCCAGTTATCCCTTTTGAAATTCATGGAAATAGCAATAACTTTGAGTGCCTCCTGTAGGAACTGGTTGTAGAGAAAGGCCAAAGCTAAAAAGAAAATATAAAAGAAAAAAATGAAGATGCAGAGAATGAGAAAGTGGAGATGGAAAGAGCAAAGGATGAGTAATAAATGTCTTTTAATGGTTATGTCCTATACTTTTAAAGACAATTCAGTAGAAGAGTTGGCTTTCCTTTTCTTTAGAGATGATAAGCATTTTTCATTTGCTGGCCTTCCCTGTGTTTCTTTGGATCATACACCAGACAAATAGGAGTTCTTTTGTCACTACCAATGAAACTGTCCTCATCACTTAGCATTGTTACTGTGGACCATCCTTTTATAACCTACATATGGAAATAGCACATGGAATTTTAGTCCTTGTATTATTATTTTTTCTTGTGTTATTTTATTGGACAAAATTAGAAGGACCCAAGACACATTTTCTTTGAGGAAGAGCATAATTAAGCCTCTTCAAGGACAAGGTTTTTGAATGGCTTTACTATATTATTTAAATAAATTTGATCTCTCAGATAATATCCTTAAATAATGGAATTAGTTTCTCTAGCCTTCAAAAATAAACTTTTTAATTGGAAATTTGGAAAAGCAGAAAAGTAAAAATAAAACAAATAGACATTTTACCTTACCACTTATCAATGGCCACTTAGGAATCCTAGCTTTATCTTCTTAATCCTTGATCAGTGGATAACTGAAAAACCTGAGGTTTTGTGCTTGCTTCCTTGGGTCATATTTTAAATAATACCTCTTACATGCTTTATTTTAGTTCATACTCCTATGAACTAGTAATATTTGAGTGTCTATTATGATTGCATTTAAATCCACTTTATTTCAAATGCATGAAAGTAGCTAGTAATTCTCTAGCTAGGGGATTCCAGATAATTACTTAATGATTATACTGTTTTACCTCTCCAGGTACTACCTTGGATCTTAAACAGTAAGAATTCTTGACCACACTGGCTAATGTAAATAATGATATATTATGTTGAAATATATACACATTGAGGATGTAAAGGAAAGCATAGGGAATATAGTCAATAATAACTATAGTGTCAGGTAGGTTCTAGACTAGTCATAAGGATCACTTCTTCATTTATATAAATGTCTAACCACTAGGATGTACACCTGAAATTAATACAAAATAATATTGAATGTCAAGTATAATTGAAAAATTAAAAAAGGAGGAGGAAAGCTGAAGGGGAATAAGAAATTCAGATTTCTAGGTATAAAACAAATAAACCATGGGGATATAATGTACAGCATAGGGAATATAGTCAATAATATTGTGATAGCCTAGGACAGTATCATATAGTTGCTGTATTTATCATGGTGATCACTTTTTTAGGTGTATAAATGTTCAGTAACTATGCTGTACCCCTGAACTAATATAACATTATATATTTTAATTAAAAAAATTTTTAAAAATTAAAAAAAATGTACACACATTATACTATAATTTATAAGTGCATTCAGTAGATAATATTAGTGCTATTTTTGGCATCATTGCACTTGGATTTCCTTACATAATTATTTATGCTTGTATTTCTACACGGGTGTAGATTCTGATCCCTCACTTGTAGAGTTGCTCATAGTTTGAACACATATGTAGTATATGTGAGGAGTGGGCATGGGGGCTTGGAAAAATGGAAGCTTATTGTGTTTATTGTTTTCTTGAAAAAAAGTTTACATGCAAGTTTCAGCTAATTTTACTTGAGAGATAAACTATAATTTCTTTCTAAAGACTAATATTCAGAAGGATCAAGAAAAATAGTGATGCCCTTTAACTTACGTTTGCAGTTAATTTGTTACTTCAGTGTTCTTAAATTATAAGCTTTTTCATCCCATTCACAATAACAAAAGTGTCATAAATAACTATAACAGACTTCTTGAAGAACCATACTTCTTGACCAACAGCACTCTTGACTCAATACTTTCTGAACTCCTTAGGACAAAAGGTATATAATTATGAGTATCTTTGCCAAGGATGTTCTTTCTTTCTATTTGCCACTCTCACCTCCCAAATTATGTTAATTTTTAAGACCACATCTATTTTCCAATTAACTTTCATACACTGTTTTGTGAATTGTACTGTAATATATGCTCAATATATATTTGTTACTGATAAATAGTCAGCAAAATGTTTATTGAATAAAATTATTTTTAACATTCATTCTTTTTTTTTTTTAACTGAACTGGGGGCCTCACCCCATCTGGGAAGCACACTCCAGTTCAGCATGTGGGTCTGCCTGGGCCGGAGCCGGGATTCGATCCTCGGTCCTCGGGGCTTCAGAGCGAGCGCTTAACCCGCTGAGCCATCCTGGCTTTCCCAACATTCTTATTTTTATTACATAATCTTTGTAAAAGATTTATTCTATTTAGTGGATGTGACTGCTAGATATTCTTCTCAGGTTCTTTAGTTGGGCACAGCTTCAGCAGCTTCCAACCTTGCCTGGTTATAGGACTCCTCTGGGAATCAGATTATACATACCTATTCCAAGGCCCCACCCCAGACCTGCTCAGTCATAATCTCTGGGTGATTTGTATCAGCAGACAAGTGTGGGAAACTTGAAACTAGAGAGTGTGTACTCAGAGCTTGATCAATGTATAATTGCATATTGGTATATAGGAAAGATTTAAGGATGTGGATTAAATTGGTGGTATTCATTTATTGTTAATGCTGATCAACTGAAAAATCAGGAGAAAATTGTTCTGATATGCTCTTTAAATTTTAGCTTCTATGACAGTTTAGTTGAAGTAATTTTACAATTATCATTTATTGAGCACTTAACCATGAGCAAAGTACTCTCCTAATTTTTTCATGTATTTGCTAATGTTAGTATAGAGACGTGAAATAATTTGCCCAGAGACAAATTAGTAACAAGTAGGAAATCCTGGCTTTAAACCTAAGAAGTCAGATTTCAGAATTTGCACAATTAACTTGGAATATATTGCCTACAGCCACCAAATTGTACATACTTACTGTGCCAGGCACTATTATACTAAGCACTTCATATACTTTAAATTCATTTACCAATTTTACAAAGTAGGGCTAAGAAAGGCAAGTTTAGAGAGATTAAGTAATTTGCTCAGAGTTATCCTGCTAGTATGTGGCAGAACCAGTGTGGTTTGAAGTTGGGTTGGCTAAACTCCCAAACCCTGTACTCTGAGCCACTACCCTATATGCAAAAATGACATGTTTGTATATGCTGAGTTCTTGTCATCTCTTAAGTATTTTTTTCTTTTACAAAAATAATAGTTATTTTGGATTTTCGAAAGATAATTGAGTAACATTTTAATGTCCACCACATTAAACAATGTCTACATGTAACATCTACATTAAAACACATCACTGTTGACATTAAATTTTAGAAGACATTTTAAAACGTAAAGTTCCTTGTCCCAGCAAGATTTAAAGAGTACATCTGCTACTCAGTTATTTGTTATAGACCTACTGAAAGTATAATAGCATACAGGATTAACATTTTTTAAGGGATTCTTAACCTTATATATTTTTAATATTAAAGGATAGTATAGTTGGTGGATGCCTAAGTGTGTTGTGAACATTTAGTAAGAAGTTATACTTAATTTATTTTATTTGAACATTAACTGTTCCATGCATGTGCATTTTGTTAGAAGAAAATGTTTTTCTTCAAAATGCTTTATAAATTTACCTTTATGCATTTATTAAAGATTTCATTTGAGCCACTTTTCTTTTTCCATCTTATTTGTCCCAAAATAAATGTGAAGTGTTAATTAATTTTAATGGCTCTTAACTGCTACCTGTTTGTCTGGGACTTCTAAGGAACGGTGAAGAACTGGAGGAGAAGTTGTGAGATTTGTCTGGGGATGTGAAAAACTTTAATGTGCTTATGAACTAGTACACCACTTCTAGGTAGTACTATTGCACTATAATAAATATTAAAATCTAATTTTCACTCTTAAAGAGTTATTTTCATTGGTTTTTGACAGAGAGAGAGAGACAGACAGAGAGAGACAGAGAGAAGGGGGAGGGCCCAGAGCAGTCTTCATAGTTGACAGCATTAGTTTTCCATATAGTTTCACTCCACAGGTGAGCACGGGGCTGCGCAGGGCAGGAACTGGGCCAGGAGCCTCCCACATAGGTCCTGGCAGAAACTGAACTGGGGGCACACCTCAGTTCAGCATATGGGTTCAGGTGGGCCGGAGCCAGGATTCGATCCCTGGTCTCCAGGGCTGAAAAGTGAGCACTCAACCCGCTGAGCTATCCCGGCTTCCCCTAATTTTCACTCTTAAACCTAACCCTTTCAGTACTATATTAGTTAACATTCAAAGAGGAATTTCTGATGAAAAATGTTAACTAAATTCCTGTACCTGGAAAATATCTGTACCTGATAAACTAGGAAATAAGAATGTCTTATTTAAACATGTTTATTAAACCAGAGAATAGATCTCTTTCTCTCTCTCTCTCTGTCTCTTTGTCTCTGTCTTTCTCTTTAAAGAGCCAGGCATGCTTCTTTGAATTCACACCTACAAAGGGATAGCCTGGATTATGTAATTTGCTATTGCACTTAAACAGAAGACTGTATGTACCAGTAGATGCCTGAGAGGTATACCTGGCTATTAACACTCTCTCCCAATAAGAATGATTGCCACCAGCAGGGACCAATTCACCTGAAATACTATCCCTATTGTTAATACACTGATACACTTTAATAACTCTGACTTTGATTTAATAAGTAACCATGTAGGTATTTGTTATTATATAACAAAATATTTTACTGGTGTTCTAGGAAACATAAAACTTTTATCATTTTAACAGTTTTAAGAGACAGGTTGTCAAATATATGGTGATGGAAGGAAAACTGACTCTGAGTAATGAGTACACAGTGCAATATATAGATAATATGTTATAGTAATATACAGTTGATGCCTATATCAATTTAGTAACCAATGTCACACCAATAAATTTAATTAAAACAAAACAAATTTTTTAAAAACTTGTTATTCCTTATACTTTTTAGCAGTTAACATTTATACATGTACCTTTACAAAAGGGTAGCTGAGTAATTTAATGAGCCTAGTCCTTTGTTGGGGAAGAGGGAGGAAAGTATCCCTTTATTAGTATTTGTTTCTGTGAAATCAGTGCAGGTACAGAGGGACTATAGATATACACACATCTCTTTATCTTGCTTCCTTACTTCCCATTATTTGTTACCCTATATTCAAATGTTAATTCTAATATTAGACACCTGACAATATTTCTTCATCATTAACGGTGAAAATCAAATTTACTGGGCATTTACTAAGAGACAGGTATGATTTAAGAGCTCAACCTGAAATATATAATTTATTCCTTACAATTAGAGAGGCACTATTATTATCCTATTTTACAGAAGGTGAAACTAAGGTTTAGAATGGTTGGCTCAATGGCCCAAGGCCATATTCCAAGTAAGTGGCAGAAACTGGATATAAACCCAGATCTGTCTAATTCAAAGACAGTAATCTTAATCATCATCTTAAATGTCAATTGTACATGAAAGTTAATAGTGTTCTAGTATATGTTGTTGTGTACACTTGGGTTCAGTATTTCACAACACAGAGAGCAACCTAGAAAAGACAGGAGATCTGGAGTTAAGATTCTTCCATTTGGAATCAAGTTGTTTTTTTGAGTGCTAATGCTACCATTTATACTGTATAATATAGGATGAGTGGCATAACCTGTTTGCACTTCCATTTCCTCTGTGCATTGGGAAGTAGAGGAGATAAGGGATATGGAATGCTTAGTAAACTGTATGTCCTAGTTATCATGAAAGTGGTGATGGATAATCTACATTTGTAGAGCTGTTTACAGTTTACAAAGAATTTTCAAGATTTATTTTTATTGCTTTTGATAGAGAGACTCACAGACAGAAGGGAGAGCATCCAGAGCAGTCCCCATAGCTGAACGTCATTAGTTTTCTACAGTCTCATTCCACAGGTGGGCGCAAAGCTACACAGGGCAGTAATGGGGCAGAGTGGGGTGGGGGGCGCGGAGCCTCCCACATGGGAAGAATGATCCCGTGAGCTGCAGACCTCCCACATTGGAAGCACACTCAGTGTGGGAGCTGGACCAGGGGCTTCCCACATAGAAAGCTCACCCCTGATGGAACCAAAATGGGGACACACCCCAGTTCAGCATATGGGTCTGCACAGGCTGGGGCTGGTATTTGATTCTTAGACCCCAGGGCTGCAAGATGAGTGCTCAACCTGCTGAGCCATCCCAGCATCCTAAGAAAGAACTTTAACATAGATTGTCTCAGATGATACTTAGTGATATAACCCTTTGAAACTCATTCATTCTTTCATTCATCATCCAACAAATATTTTTTGAGTATCTGCTAGGGGGCAGGCATGGTTCTATAGGTTGGAGTATTTAGCAGTGAAAGGTCAAGAAAAATATTACTTGCTTCCATGGAGTTTGCATTTTAATGGGGAATATGGATAATATATAAGTAAAACATTTTGTATATTAGATAACAACAGTAACAAATGCAACACAACTCCTGTATGGTGAGTGCTGTAAGTTGTACGTAGCTCATTGTTACCTCCATATTTTGATTCATAGACTAGCAACATGGTTTTCCATTATGGAATTTTTTAAAACTGTAAACTAGTTACACTTCAACTATAAACATTTTTTTTCAAATTTTGTATTGTTTTAAAATATTGAGGGGATTAATTTTTATTTGATTGTTGGTAAATGTCCTCAAAATTTTTGAAATCTTTTCTAGCTATGTAGCTCTGATTCTGTAACATATTGTGTAAAGTCATAGAATAAATGTAGATCTCTAATACCTATCTGTATTTATATATGTCTGGTAAGTATAATCCAAATAAAGCATTTCAGTTATTTAAAGATTATTATTAAAAAAATAATTAAGTAATTAGTGAAAAACATTAAATAATCTTGGCATGTCTTTACCTTTGTAGACTAAGTAGTTGTACTCATGGGTTACGTGTCTCAAATTCTGTACCATGCCTGGGTTAAAGCTTTAGTGATCCAGCACTTATATTCTGGCTCTTGATGACACAAAGGGATCATGAAAAAGTGCTGTGTTAAACTTAAATGTTATGATTTGTCTGCCAACTCTGAATTTAAATTTATTGAGGGGAAGCCAGGATGGCTCAGCAGGTTAAGCACTCACCTTGCAGCCCCAGGTTCCAAGGATTGAGTCCCAGTCCTGGCCTCGTCCTGTGTAGACCCATACGCTGAACTGGAGTTGTCTTCCCAGTTCGGTTCTTGCTGGAGTAGGCTTCCCATGTGGGAGGCCCCCGGTTTGGCCCCCAACTTGTGAAGGTGTACCTCTCATGCAGGAGACCCCTGGCCAGGTTCCTGCCCTGTGTAGCCCCTGCCCACCTCTGTGGAATAAACCATGTCAAAAACTGATGACATACAACTATGGAGACTGCTGTGGGCCCTCCCCTCTTTCTCTGTTGCTCTCTGTCTTTCTCTCTCTCTGTCAAAAGCAATAAAATAAACCTTTAAATTTATTGAAAGCTGCAAGAAAGACAAGGATTATTCTCAGGGTAGTTAACAGCTATTAAATGTCATTATTCAGCATCACGAGACAGAGGTCTTTAAGTCTTGGTAGAAAAATTCACATTTGCCCCTTAGAATGTTTTGAGATTAATCCTAAAAATGCATTCTAGTTGTTATCTCAGGAAAAGGATTTTTTTTTTTCTGGCCATAAACTTTTTAATAAAGTTATTGAAGAAACGTTTCTTCTCACTATTTAAAAAGAGTGATAAGAGCTCAAGTTTCAGTGACACATATAATACTTGTTCCACAACTTTGGACTATTTTTTTTTTTTTTAAGATTTATTTTTGATAGACAGAGACAGAGAGAGAACTGAACTGGGGGAGCTCCCAGTTCAGCATATGGGTTCGCACGGGCCAGGGCCGGGATTCGATCCTCTGTCCCCAGGGCTGCAAAGTGAGCGCTTAACCCACTGAGCCATCCCGGCTTCCCCTTGTTCCACAACTTACTACATAATAGCTTTAAGAAACATGCCATTATAGCTCTGAAATATATCTGGCATTTTTTGTCCCCTGTCTTCTCATGGCCACTATCCTATTCCATATTACTCACTCTTCTCCATACAATGACTAGGGCCCTTATTACCATTGAAATCTGAAAATCTGATTGTCATAACTTGTTCTCTCTTCTTCCCTGACAATCCCTCCATTTGCTTCTTTTTTAAAAAAAAACTAGAATGAAGTCCAGACTACTTACCTTGACCTTGGCCTTGGCTCATAAGAACCTTCATGATTTGAGCCAGCCCTGCCTTGCTGATCTCAGCTGTCTTGCTCACTGAGCTTGAGTTCTCTGACATTTTTTCAGTCCCTAAATTCACTGTTTCCTGTGCTCGGAATACTCCTCTCTACCTCACTCTTCCTATGGCTGACTCTATCCCTCAGGTCTTAAAATGTCCCTTACCACCCACTCTCAATAGGTTCTCTTGTTATGCTCATTCATAGTACCATATTTTTCTCTTCCACGACATCTGTTAAGAATTTTTCACTTTATATTCATTGAGTTTTTAGTTAATATCTGAATTCCTGCTTCCTTCAACTATAATGAATTTCTTTTATAGTTTCTTTTTGGTTCAACCATTTCTTTTTGGTTCAATACTGAATACCCAGCTCTAAACATAGTTACTGAATAGCTATTCAGTAAATAATCCTTAATGTTGAATAAAATATCTGTGTCCTTTCAAAGCCTTCATTAGCTCATCTGAAAACTACAGATAAGAATTCCTATCTGTAAAATCATTGTGTGGGGGAAGCCAGGATGGCTCAGTGGGTTAAGCGCTCACTTTGCAGCCCCAGGGACCCAGGATGGAATCCCGGCCCCGGCTCGTGTGGACCCATGTGCTGAACTGGGGAGTGCCCCCAGTTCAGTTCTCTCTGTCTCTGTATCTCTCTCTCTCTCTGTCAAAATCAGTAAAAAAAAAAAAATAATAATCATTGTGTGAATACAAATGAAGTTAAAATATATAGAACTTATCACTCTTTCTAACTAAAGTCCTCACCTCATGGTAGAGTCTGCAGCAGCATCATGATCACTGGACGTTTATTAAGCCCATTGTATGCCTAAGCCATTGCTAATGTTTATAGAACATATTTTTAAAAGAGAATTTTGTTACACATTCATTTACTTAGTCTTTACTATTTTTTTTTATTTTTTTTAAATTATTAACATTGGTCCTCATTATCTAGGAAATTAAAGTGGGGAATTCCAGCAGTGATTCCGTGCCTTTTAATGGAACATTCATATGAACCAGCCTCAGCTTTATAATGCCACAATTATCAGAGCCATGTTGTACATTCGGAAGGATAATTACTTTGGGTAGTAATTTCCTCGACTACCCCCCTCTCCACTCCAGCCAGCTGGCATTGAGAAAGAAGCACTGCTTTTATGTGTGGACACAGTCTGTAAAATCCCATTATCCCCAACTTCCACACCCCTGTGGCTGCATGTTTCCTTTTGAAGTCTCTTAAAAAAGGGAAAAAAGAAAAACTTTCAAGGCCTCCCTAAAGTTTATTTTTAATCTCATTTCACCCAAACGATATAAAAATAAGATGAGGGTAGAAAACGGAAGGGGTCCATAATGTGATTTGCTTACCTGTTGTCCTGCAATCCTATGATACTTGTGGGAAAGTCTAGTAAAAGTTTTGTGGGTGGGTAGAAATATTTCTTCAGTGTATATTTTGACATAAATGTGGATTTAATTCTGTTTTGATGTTCAAAGATGGAGCAAGGTTAATTTGGTTATTCTAGCTCTTTTTCTTTTATGGGTTCAAAAAGTCTATAATATTCAAATAGGAGTTTCCACTGGCCTCGCATGACCAAAATGTTTTTCTAACTGTGATCATCTGTTAAAGTCCTAGGTGTGATACCCTCTGTTCTCCTTTTATGGTTTGTGTCTCTTTCTCTCTAAGGGTTTGGCCTCCTTTCTGGCCCATCTCCTAACTGCTTCCACTGGGCCCATTGCAATTCTTTACTTTTCAGTTCCAGCTTCCCACGAAGCTGACATTGTGTTTAACATTCTTTCCCCCATGGTAAATTAATTGACGCCTGTTTCCCGAGGATGACAGCTTCCCTGTTATGTGTTCCATCTCTTATTGTCACTGTTTGATGAAACTAGGGGAGGGCAGAGGTGTGGGATGTAGGTAGGAAATTAAAAAAAAAAAGTTTCCGTTCCTTTGAAAGACCACTTTCCTGACTATGTTTCTGTCATCATTATTCGCAAGCCTTTCTTTTGAAGTGATTCTTTTAAAATCTATATCATATAATGCCACCTTTTTCTCCCTCATCTTATCCTCTGGAACATTTTCTTCACTCTCTTAGGACTTGTTTTATAAATCTCACCTTCATACCAACCCTTTCCATCTTTCGCAGTGACTTTGTAGTCCCTGCTGGTGACCCAGCCTTTACTTCAGTCATTTCAGAGCAGAGCTGGGCAAGATGTTGATTGTGGAACAACGGTGGATCACCAAACAATTTTGGGGTGACACCTGAATTAAGAAAAAGTGTCATAGTGGCTGCCAGGGCCTAGTGGCTAGGCAGCTAAAACGTAAAAGAAACACATATTTCACACACACATGTACAACTAACTGCTAGAGGTGACAGTTGAGGGGGCAGCTGTATGTACTTGAGCAAACAAAAGTAAATCACCAGTGAACCACAGCACTTGAAGAGAATTAGAAGTAGCCCTTGCCCTGAAAAGGTCTATTCAGGCCTCCTTAGTGTCACAGCCACCTCTTGTGCTTCTTTTTTATTTTTTTCCTCCTATGAAATATGCTCCCTGACCTCATTGTAGATTCCTATCTCTATACTGTATCTTATTCCTGTGGTCAACAAAAATTTCCCCTGGGATTCACCTTCTTTCAATCCTTTGCACAACTGACCAAGATCTCTTTACCCTCCAAATTCTTTTTTTTTTTTTTATATCTTTTTTTTATATTTATAGAGAGTAATTATTTTATCTTCAGTGCATATTTATTTCTATTTTACTTTTGACAGACAGAGAGATAGACAGAGACAGAGACAGCTAGAGAACCGAACTGTGAGAACTCCCCAGTTCAGCATGTGGGTCCTGCCTGGGCCGGAGCCGGGATTCGATCCTCGGTCCTCGTGGCCTCAAAGCGAGCGCTCAACCCGCTGAGCCGTCCCGGCTTTTCCCTACCCTCCAAATTCTTAAAGAGTGGTATTAATCATTGCTTTTGTTTTCTTTATCTCCTATTGTCCTAGACTCAGAGAGTTTTGCCTTATCACTGTGCTGACACTGCTTTCAAAATCCCTGCAGGGTTCCTCTTTTTCCATATTCACCACTGTCCTCTTCTAAGTCTATCTATATTCCTGACTACACTTTTGATATCCTCCTTTTGTAATGTTTTTATTTTCTTGATTTCATAATATTCTCATGAGTTTACCTCCTTTGTGACTCCCATTGTGTATGTGTGTTGGTTTTTTATTTTTGGACTCCTCTTTCCTCTTCTATCCTGAAGAAGGGCAGGTGTGCCTTTGATTTGTCTCTTTTCTCTCTCTGCTCACTTTCTGTTAGTGATCTCATCCACTGGACCCTCATTTCCAACTTCATGATAGACATTTCCATAGGGATAACATAAAAGTTTTTTAAACCTAGGTGATTATAATTTATCATCTAAACTGGGTTACTGTGGAAAGTTAAATAGGGCACTATTAATAATTAGCCAGTGTAAAACTATTGTTCATATGGTCACCTATTCAAAAGCAATATGTACAAAATACTCTGAAACCTATTTTCCTAGTATTTTTCATCATTATTAATTGCCTCACCAACATTCTTACCTGGACTGAAAATCATCATCTTCAATTCTTATACTTTCTTCAATTTCCAGTTCCTAGGCATTTTCCCTTTCCTGTATCTAATTGAATTACAGCCCTTTTTTCTTTCTTTTTTTGTTAGTTCTTTTTTTAATTGCCAGATTTATTGGGATGACATTGGTCAGCAATATAGGTTCCAGGTGCACAACCCCATACCACACCATCCATGCACCGTACCATGCGCTCACCACCCAGAATCAGCTCTCCCCCCACCACCATATATCTGGTGCCCACTCCCAAATCCCCCCACTTACCCTCAGGTAACCACCAAACTATTGAATGTGTCCATGAGTTCTTGTTTCTTTGTTACTTTCAGTTTTATATTCCACCTATAAGTCAGGTCCCTATCTACTCTTCAGCCAGCAGTGTCCAACCTTTGGATCCCCTGGGCCACACGGGAAGAATTGTGTCGGGCCACACATAAAATATACTAACACTAGCAAATAGCTGATAAGCTAAAAAAAGGTCGCAAAATATATTTCATTATGTTTTTTTTTAAAGATTTCTTTTTGTTTTTGACAAAGAAAGAGACAGAGAGAGAGAGAGAGAAGGGGGAGGGCCCAGAGCAGTCTCCATAGTTGCACATCATTAGTTTTTCTATATAGTTTCATTTCACAGGTGGGCACAGTGCTGCACAGGGCAGGAACTGGCTGGGGGCCTCCCGCATAGGAGGCATGGCCCCATGAGCTGGGGACCGGACCAGGGGCCTCCCACCTGGGAAGCTCAGCTAGTAAGAACAGAACTGGGGGCACAACCCAGCTTAGCATATGGGTCTGTGATTGGATTCTCAGCCCCTGGGGCTGCAAAACAAGCGCTCAATTGGCTGAGCCATCCCAGCATCCCCTTCATTATGTTTTAAGAATTGGTCTTGGGCCTCATTCAAAGCCATCCTGGGCAGCAGGTTGGACATGCCTGGTTCAGACCATTTATTTCAGAGGAAATAATGGGTAGCCTTCTATAATAACTTGTCTCCTTACTCTCCGATTCTCCTCATTCATCCTTCAGGCAATATTTTTTGTGTTTATAAAATGTCCCTAAATACACTGATGGTTTATACACCTGGCAAAGAATATCATGCAGACTTCTCATCTTGGAATTCAACACATTACAAAGCCCGACATAAAAAACAAACAAATAAAAAAGTTTTCCAAGACAAGTGTCTTCAACCTTGTCAGAGTCACCTTAGAAATTAAAATTTTTTAATACCCAGCCTTCACTTGAAACATTTAAATTTAGAAAGTCTATATTGAATACTGGTTATCTTACTGAAACCCATCTCAAGTTATTCTGACCAAAGCCAGCGTTGAGAGACATTGCCCATATTTCCCTATTTTTATGACTTTGTTCATTTTCTCTCAATGGCTAGTATCTGCTTTTCTTACTTTCTTTTTAAATACCTTCATACTCTTCAATACCCAGCTCTGATATTACCTGCTTCATGAGGTCTTCCATGATCCATCCAAATAGATGTAATTATTTCATCTATATTGCAGTCACAGTAAACTTGCACTAGATTATATGTTTATGCTTTACAGCCTTATAGACAGCACAGTTCTTGAAGGTAAGGCTTCTGCTATTTATAGTATAGAAGATACTCTATAAAGGTCACTGGCTGTTGAGATTAATTGTAGAGAACTTTGGAGTTCCTAAAAAAGTGATTGAAAAACATGAGTTATTTTTTGCTAATTTAATCAAAGTTAAAAGCATAAAGTAGTTTTAATTCCAACACTATGTTAAATTAAGATTTGCTAATCATGCTAAGTAGGAGAAGGGAATTAGAATTTTAAATGCCACTACTGTTTTAAGCAGCAGATGAGCTAATATTAAAATAAATTTAGTGGTGGATTAATTTCTTTAACACCCACACTTCAGGTGTTTTAAAGCATGTGGGTCTCTGGATTCCTCATGAAAACAATCATGTTGGCATGTAGCTATAAAATGTACTTTATTCAGAAATTGTAGTTAGTAAAGCAGTTTTCTTACTAGTTCCTTGGCACAGGGGAATGAATGCTTTTAATAAATAGGACTTGCTGAAAGATAGAGCAGTGTTGTTTTTAATAGGGAACAAGAGCATAAGAGTAGTGATTTAATGTAGTTATAAGTTGCTGCATCCCAAAACAATTTTTGACCTTGTCAAACATTCAGCAAGGGAGTTATTTTTCTTTCTTTCTTTTTTAAAGCTTCCCCAGTCATATTCTTGTTAAATTTATAAGCTTTATATTCAGAGATGGAATTTTTCCCCTACAAGTTTCTCTGCTAGTACCTGATCAATAAAAATTGTGAACATTTAGTTTGGAATATATGCAAATGTATCTGTAATTAATTTAATGTTTTGTAAAGTGATATGTATTTTTTTGTTCTATTGAAAGGATATATATATTTTTTTCTAGCAAAGAATTTTGATTTCACAACAAGCCTAGGTAAAGAATAAACTTTCATTTAGTGCTGTCTCTCACTATTTGTTGGTATAAAACATGTTTCTGATTTATCCCAGGTAAAATAATCAAAACATGTATTAGAACACCCATAAAATTTTTATTGTCAGGAAAGTTGTATAATTTCTTGGTTTTTTATAAACTCACAGGTTTATAGGAATTTTATGGAACCATCTAGCCCTTGTCCTGACGTCAGGAAGAACTGTAGCTGGGAATTACTCAAAACCTCTGGAAGCAAAGTTAATTTTCCTTTAGAAAATGTTTTCTATATTTAGTGTTGATCACATTAACTTTGCTGTTATTCCTAGAAAACACCTAACCTCCATATCATGAGTCAAAAGAGAAAGTATCAGGAAACATGAAGATGGCAAATGAATAATGAATAAAGTTTCATAGGCTGTTGGAGATACTTGTTAATATAGAAACAGTGATATCTAGCAAATGGGAACTTACGGCTCTCTTCTTGACCATAATAGTAGTAACATATATTTTTTAATACAGTCTCTACACACATCATCTCATTTAATCCTCAAAACAACCCCGTGAGGTGAATGTTATTAACAGCCTCCCCTACCCCCCACCCTCCAATTTATAGGTAAGGAGAGTAAGGTAAGTGGTTTGTTACATTAAGTATAAGACATAGCTATTAAGTGGTAGATATGAGATTTTATATCCCCTGATGCCAAATCATAGTATGAAAAAGTTATTTAAAAAAATATTAGTTTTTCAAAGCCTACCTTAAAAAGTATTGGTCCTGGCAGCAATATACAAAATATTGAAGGTCAAAAACTACTCCTGAAGTTTCCCATCAATGGAGTGAATAAGTAAAATAAGTATTCCCAAACTGATAGGACATTAATGTATTAAACACTTAACTCTTTGAAGTAAAATGATACACAAGATCAAGATATTGCTATCTTTTTTTTATTTGTAGCCAACGTTTATTTTTATGCCTAGAAAAATACATGGGGGTGCTTAGGACTAATGTGCTGGGCAATTTACTACTTTAGTGATAGTCACATAATCCTGAAAAAGCAAGCACGATTACTTTGTACTATTTTTATTTTATTCAGCAATAAGACCATAATTTTTCATATTTAAGGAAGTATGAAAAATTTGTCAAATTTTAAAAGCTGAATACATGTAGCGTTGGATCAAGGCACATACAAGACTGGCCAAAGGGCGTACAATGCACTTTGGTTTTTGTTGGGAAAAAAATTATGGCAACAGAAAAGTGATGTGGTTTTTAAACAATAGCTCACAATTCAGTAGGAAGCTAGAAAGAAATGTTGCATTACACATTCATTATGTAATATATGGAAAACTGTGATAGTAATGGGCAGTAATCTTGATCATTGTGAAAGTAAATTGAACATTTATGTACAGTGTTAAAACATTTCACATAAACCAGATCTAAATTTGATATCTAGTATTTTTCTTTTAAATTCTCACTTATTTAACGTACTACTTTCTCTGCATTGTTGAGGGGGAAGTTCTTATGCTTACACTACCTTTAATGTGTATAAGGTTTTGTTTGACAGCCTTTATGATAAAAACATCATGAACATTTAACAATTATGTCTTCAGGATTCACTTTTCAAAAATCAAGGTGGCATAGGCAAAACCAAAATACAGTTCTGGTATTTTTTGTTCATTATGCTATTCACATATAAGTTTTTATGTTTTCTTAAGTACAAATTTCCCCCCTGCCTTGGAAACTTGGAAACACATGCTAACTTGATTGTTTTTCTGTGAAGTCCTTCATTCTCAAAGCTTTGTTAACAATGGCTTTAATAGACTTCACACTCCTTTTATGACAGCTGATGTATTTAGTTCAGTAGATATGATTACTTTGTCTAGTTTTCTTTGAGTAAAAATGGAGATATGCAGCAAGTTTGATATTGCCCATTACTTCACATATTTTAATTTATTGAATAACACTGGGATAATACAAATTTAATTGGAACATTATTTCATAAATATTTTCTGAAATTTAATTTTTCTCATAAGCCAGTTTTTTTTTTACATTTTATTAATACCAAAGTGAAAAATGGCCTGTGCTTATACTACAAGGATCTCATGTGAACTCAGTCCTGATTGTTCAACACAGCAAGAAAATTCACTTTCACAGTCAACAAGTCATCTTACTCAGTAGAACACAAAGTAAATGGTTTATAACTTCAATATTTGCAAGGAAAATACAGTACAAATTACTAAAAAATACTAAAATATAGAATTGTTCAGGCATCTCTACTACATCAATCGCAGTGGTAACCTGAAATTTGAAACTTTTAATAAAAAGTTCTTAAATATAAATTATATGGCAAATGTACAGTACATTGCTTTTTTCAGTCTCTCTTTCCAGTGTTTTGCAGTAGAACGGACTTCCTACCATCACCTCCCTTGGGTTTAAAAACCCGAGACACAGTCTGCTGCCAGTCATGCAGCATCATGAGTGTGAGTGATCTGAGTCTGGAATGCCACTGTCTCTGTAGCTTCGGTTACTACTGCTTTCACTGTGATTGTTTTTGTACAGATTCATTCCATTTGGAGGAAATATGGTGTGTAATACAAATTCCTCCTTTGAGATTGGTTCATTGCTTATGGGTAACATCTGAAAAGAAGTTTCCCTGATTTCCAGGATAGAGTTGTCCTTCTTAGTGCCAGCTTCCGCATAATCATCCTTTCTTCGCCTCCCTTTGCTGTATGCACAGTTCCTTGAGAAGAGTGATCCATTCCTATGAACATACCAGCACACTAAAGCAAGAAGGGCAATGGTCACCAGGGCCACAGCCCCACCAATGATGGCAGCCAATGGTAAATTGGGATTTTTATAAGGTTCTTTCTCTTGCTCTCGATTAAGGGTAGTTGTAGGGTTGTACATTCGAAGGGGTGCGGTTTCAGTCTCAATACAAACAGGAGTTTCATCAAACAGGTAGAGGTTACTGGTTTCCATGGGAACCATGCAGATTCGATAGGGTGAATCAGGCTCCAGGGCTGTGACCAAGTATTCACTGCGTTCCCCTGTTACAATTGTTTCTGTTATAGATCCAAATGCTGGACTATGGCCCAGTTTGAGCCAGCTGAGCCTTAATGCAGTCATAGGTAGGATAAGTTTCCAAGAGATATGGATTGTGTCAGAGGTGACAGATTTCACAGTAATTATAATTGTTTTTCTTGCTGGGATCCCTGTGGTTTGCTGATCCTTGGTGAGCTTGGGGTTCTTAGTGTCTGGTTGTTTGGTCACTGGAGCTTGCCACTGTTCTTGAGCAGGGTACACCGTGTTGGGTATTGCAGTGGTTATGTGAATGGTATTGACAACTGCACTGTCCTTACAATCAAACAGTTCTGCATTGAGGTCCTTAATAGCCATCCCCCGAACTTTTTCTGGGGCTTGGCACATGAGTCCACGCACATTGACCTTCACAGGTAGTGACTGTAACCAGTCACGTACCCACTTCATCTTGCACCCACAATACCAGGGATTGTTGCGAAGAATTAGTTGGGTTATATTGTCCAAGTCATCAAAGATACCCTGAGGTAAATTACTTAGGTTATTATTGGACATATCGAGTCGATACAGCTGCCTTAGATAAGAAAAAGCATTTGGAGGCACCCGATTGATGTGGTTATCTTGAAGATAAAGCTTCCTCAGGTTCATACCTGGAAGGTTTACTGGTGCAGCAGTCAGGGAATTTCGCACCAGAGATAGTTCTGTTAAGTTCACTAGGTTGAAGAAAACTTTATCACCTAAACCGTGGTTGTTCAACAGGTTTCCATCCAAAACCAGGCGTTTTAGGCTAGTGAGACCTTGAAGAGATGGTGATGAAATAGTGGATATGCGATTATCATCCAAGCGTAGTTCTTCTATAGTCCTGGGCAGACCCCAGGGGATTGTGCTAAGGTGATTACGGGACAGGAAGAGCAGTCGGAGATAGTTGCTGTCTCGGAATGCCCCATCTTCAATGCTAACAGCAGAGACGGAGTTATCATCTAAATGCAATTCTTCCAGATAGGGAATTTTTGAAAGTGAATCATAAGTGATAGTCCTTATGTTATTTTCTTGCAGATGTAATTCTTTGATGTACTTTGGTAGGTTGGTAGGAAATTCATCTAAACTGTTGTGGTATAGATATATTCTTTCTACTTTCAACAAGTTTTTCAAATCGGAAGGAATCCCAGCATTATTTATTTGGTTGTTCTGAAGGTAGAGAGTTGTAGCATCCTCTGGTATTCCTGTTGGAATGGATGTCAGAAAGCGATCGTTACAGTAAATGAAACCTGTATCACAGCGGCACACAGATGGACATGATTTAGCCATAACTGGAAGAGGCACCACCTGGAGGAACAGCCCGATTTTCGTCCAGATGAGGAAGATGCTCCAGGCTGGGCTGATCATGGTCAGCAGTGTTGAGGTCTTTACACAAGGTAGCATCAAAGCCCTAAAATAAGTGAGTTATAAAAAGACAGAAAAGCAATCAGACTGGCATACTTAAGCTAGTATACTAAACATATGGAAATTAAAACATCTCTAATCACTTTTAATATTTTAAGTTTTTTTGCATGCTCAAGATTTTTTACTAGCTTACAAACAATGATCATAATTGTACAATCCAGCAGTGCCCAGACTTTTGGCTTCCCTGGGCCACAGTGGAAAAATAATTGTCTTGGGCCACACATAAAATACACTAATACTAATGACAGCTGATGAGCCCCCCCCC
>PVKE010006259.1:0-36623 GCA_004027555.1 Craseonycteris thonglongyai
TGGAGGGGGAGCTGATTCTGGGTGGTGGGCACATAATGCGATGCATGGGTGATGTGATGTGGAGTTGTATATCGGGAAACTATCTAATTGTTACCAACCAATGTTACCCCATTAAATTTAACAATAAAATATAATATTAAAATAATAATAATAATAATAAAATAAAAATAAAACCATGTTCCCACCATGCGCTTGTCAACTCAGCACTGTGGGTTCCCAGAACCCTTTTCACCTTCATATTTAAGACCATCGGGGATTTCTGGTCAAGACGGTGGAGTAGGCAAATACTGTGCTTGCTTCCTGTCATGGTCACATCAAAATGACAACTAAACTACAGAACCACCATTATTGAGAAGTGCCTGAAGTCTATCTGAACTGAATAACACCTAAGGACATGCAGAAGAAGCCACCTTTAGGGTGGCAGGAGGGACAGCAACATGGAACTGGCTGGGCCCACACTCATGTGTGAGCACTAAGAACCAGGAGGGATGTCTTAGTTGTAGGAGCCCTGGAGGAGCGAGGGCTCCCAGCCCCACACCAGACTTCCCAGCTCAGGGTCCCAGCACTGAGAGGAGAAAGCAGTGGAGGCTGTGGCTGAGCGCGCGCAAGGGCAGCTGGCATCCCGGGCGCTTCTCTTAAAGGGCCGCACACGACCTCACTCACTGAGGGACTCACTTGCTCTGAGCTCCAGCACTGGGGCAGCAGCTCAAAAGGCACCAGGGACACACAGGGAGGACCTGAGCTGTCTGGCTTAGAGCAAGGGCTGGAGGGACAGCTTTCTGCCAGACCGGAGTGCTGGCAGAATCCTTTGTGTCTTTGCTGAGCCCTTCCCTCTCAGGGCGGCTGCCATGTCTGGCAAACTGACTTTGCACACCCTGCCTGGTGATTTTCTGAGACCCTGTCCCACCCAACCTTGAGGCACACCCAAACTACTTCCAGTGGCTTTTCCATACAAATGTTCTGTCTTGGCTCATGCTGCGGACTTGCTAAAATCTCTCAAAGTTTCACAAAACCCAAACAAGCAGCATCCGGCTTCAGCACGTCCTGTAACTCTTGCTGAGTAGCCTCAAGTACGGCAGTAGTGGCAGCTGCTCTGAGGTCATGGCTTGGCCTCTAAGGTGCCTCGAAGCCCATCATGGGAGGCAGCCATCTGTGAATTTCTCTGTGGCTCATGCCAGGGGGCCCTGGCCAGGGCATAGGCTGTGGCTGAACTGGGCCTGCAGCAGGGCCCCTCCCAGGAGGCCCAGGGTCTGCCACACCCAGTGGCCAGCTTCAGACTTAACTGGGGCACTACTTGGCAACCTCCAAGGACGACACGCCTGAAGAGCACGTGGGTCAGCCCCTGCACAACACGCTTCCCCTGTAGTCATGCCCAGTCCTCACAACCAAGCAGCCTGAGGGTCAGTCCCTCCCACTGACATGCAAATAGCAACAAAGGCTCAACTACAATAAGAGGCCACACACAACTCACACAAGGGACACACCTGGAGCACCCAACTCAGGTCACCAGGTAGACTGTGCCACTGAGCCCCACAGGCCAACTACTACATAAGGCCACTCAACTAAAATCAGGAGACACAGCGGCTCTACCTAACATTTAGAAACAAACACAGGAAGGTAGCCGAAATAGGGAGACAAAGAAACATGTCCCAAATAAAAAAATAGAACAAAGTGACAGAAAAAGAACTAAACAAAAAGGAGACAAGCAATCTACCAGTTGTGGAGTTCAAAACACTGACTATAAGGGTGCTCAGTGATCTCAGGAAGAACATAAAAATAGAGGTAAAAAACATAAAAAATAACCAGTCAAAAATGAAGACTATAGGGGAAGCCGGGGTGGCTCAGCACACTGAGTGCTCACATTGCAGCCCTGGGGTCCAAGGATCGACTCCAGGTCCTGGCCCCATGCAGATCCATATGCTGAACTGGTGTGTGTTTCCCACCCCAATTTGGTTCCTGCTGAGGCAAACTTCCCACTTGGGAGGCCTCTGATTCAGTGCCTGCCTAGGCATGCCTCTCATGTCGGGGCCCCCCCAGCTCACGGGGGGCCATGCCTCCCATGCAGGAAGCCCCATGCCTGCTTCCTGCCCTGCATGGCCCCATGCCCACCTGTGGAGTGAAACTATGGTGAAAGCTGCTGACGTGCAATTATAACAACTGCTCTAGGCCCTTCCCCTTCTCTCTCCCTCTCTCTGTGTAAAAAACAAACAAACAAACAAACAAACAAAAAACAATGAAGAATATAATAACAAATAAAGAATACATTAGTGGGTATCAAGAGGAGAGTAAATAAAGCAGAGGATTGAATCAGCAATTTGAGAGATATGGTAACAGAAAACAGCTAATCAGAATAGCAAAAAGAAAAAAGAATCCAAAATAAGAATAATAAGGACAGTTTTAGGGGCCACTGGGATAACATCAGTATACCAATATTTGCATCAAAGTGATACCAGGAGAAAAGAGAGAGAGAGCAAGGACTTGAAAATCTGTTTGAAGAAATAATGACAGAAAACTTCCCTAACTTGGTGAAGGAAACAGACATACAAGCACAGGAAGCATAGAGTCCCAAACAATATAAATTTCAAGAGGTCTAAGCCAAAACATGTCACACTTGAAATGACAACGTCTAAAGACAAAGAGAGAATCTTAAAAGCAGCAAGAGAAAGGCAGTTAGTTACCAACAAGAAGTTCTCACGTGACTATCAGTGATTTGCCAGCAGAAACTTTGCAGGCTAGAAGGACTGACAGGAAATATTCAATGTGATGAAAAACAAGGACCTACAACCAAGATTACTCTATCCAGTAATGCTATCATTTAGAATCAAAGGACAGAAAAAGAGCTTCCCTGAGAAGAAAAAGCTAAAGGAGTTTATCACCACCAAACCAGTATACAAGGAATGTTAGAGACACTGCTTTAAGATGAAAAAATAAAAAATATATAAATAATAAAATGGTAATAACTACATACCTCTCAACAACTACTTTCAATCTAAATGCATTAAATCAAAAGATAGGATGGCAGAATGGATAAGAAAACAAGACCCTTACATATGTTGCGTACAAGAGACTCACTCCAGATTGAAAGACACATGCAGACTAAAAGTAAAGGGATGGGAAAAAGACATTTCATGAAAATGAAAAAGCCAAACAAAAAAACCCCCCCCAAAAAACCAAAAAGGCTTGGGTAGCAATACTTACACCAGACAAAATAGATTTTATAACAAAGGCTATCACAAGAGGCAAAGACCCAGTAATCCTACTTCTAGGTATTTATTGGAGGAAACCCAAAATGCTACCTTGAGGGGGCATGTGCATCCATATGTTCACTGCAGCATCGTTTACAATGGGCAAGATGTGAAGGCAGCCTGGATGTCTACAAATGGATGAGTGGATAAAGAGGAGGTGGTACATATATACAATGGAATATAGCTTGGCCATGGAAGGGAATGAGCTCTTGCCATCTGCAAAGGCATAGATAGACCTAGAGGATTTTGTACTGAGTGGAGTATGTCAGACAGAAAGACACATGCAATGTAATTTTGCTTATATGTGGAATC
This sequence comes from Craseonycteris thonglongyai, assembly GCA_004027555.1. Taxonomy (NCBI): domain Eukaryota; kingdom Metazoa; phylum Chordata; class Mammalia; order Chiroptera; family Craseonycteridae; genus Craseonycteris; species Craseonycteris thonglongyai. The sequence continues at coordinate 3,558 of PVKE010006259.1, forward strand.
TAATGAACAAAACAAACAAAACAGAACCAACCTATAGATCCTGAGAATATTTTAATGGTTGCCAGATGAGAGGGGGATTGGGAGCTGGGTGAGAAAGGGAAAGTCATTAAGAAATACAAATTAATTGTTACACAGTAGTCATGATGATGTGGGGTATAGCATAAGGAATATAGTCAATAATATTGTAATAATTAGGTGTCAGATAAGTACTAGATTTATTGAAGTGATAGATGGGAGGGGTGGGGCAGGGTTAAAAAGGGAAAAAGATTGAGAATATAAATTTGTAGTTACAGAACAATTATGGGGATGTAAAGCAAAGCACAGAAAACGTAGTCAGGTGGGTACTAAACTAGTCAAGGGGATCATTTCTTAAATTATATAAACAAGTCAGGTGGGTATTAAACTAGTCAAGGGAATAATTTATTAAATTATATAAACATCTAACCACTATGCAGTATGCCTGAAATTAATATAAAATATTGAATGTCAACTGTAATTGAAAAATTAAAAAAGAAGGGAAAAGGTGATGAGAAGGGGATGCTGACATAGCTCAAAAGGTTGAGCACTTGCTTTGCAACCTGGAGGTCCGGGGATTGAATCCCGGCCCCAGCCTATGCAGCAAACCCATATGCTGAACTGGGTTCCCTCCCTGCGTGGCCCCACATCCACATGTGGAATGAAACTATGTCACAACTAATGATGTACAGCTGTGGAGACTGCTCTGGGACATTCCTCCTTCTGTCTGTCTGTCTATTTGTCACCTTCTGTCAAAACAATAAAATAAATCTTAAAAAAATTGTGAAAGGGATAAGGTTAAAATTTTTAGGCATAAAAAAATAAATCACGGTCATGTAACATACATTATAAAGCATACGAGGTCTGACCATTAAGTTCGTGAACTTGCCACCATGCGCCAACATTGACAGCACTGTACAAACAACTTAATAAGGATTCATAACTTTGGCATATCAATGTCTCACAGCTGTTTTCATGTCGACATGTGGCAGTGTCTTGCTGAGTGGCTTTCATTATTGTTCTTGTGTGTTTCTGTGTGCTGTCGCAAGAATGTTAGAGCTTGAATTAGAGCAATGAACAAAAACTAAATTTCTTGTTAAACTTGGCAAGAATGAAAGTGAAAACAGGGACACGTTATTTCAAGTTTATGGAGAAAATGACAGTGTACAAATTAATTTCACATGTTTCTGTGGGGAGAGAAAGCATCACTGTAATGAGCAGAAATGATGAAAACATTGCAAAAATTTGTCAAATTGTATGTCAAAATTGTTGGCTGACTGTGATAGGCATAGCAGACCAAGTAAACATCAATAGAGAAACAGTAAAATCTTAACTGAAAATCTTGCCATGAGAAAGACAAAGTAGAGCTGAAGTTTGCCAAGATTTTTGGAGAGGCAAGATGGTGTTTTGGGCCATGTAATCTCTGGTGATGAAACATGGGTGTGCTAATACGAGCCTAAAACAAAGCTTTAAATGCACAATGGAAGTCAGCCAATTCTCCATGACCAAGAGTTTCGACAGACCAAATCAAGAGTCAAAATGATATTGCTAATCTTTTTTGATATCAGAGGATTGTTCATTATGACTTTATACCAGCTGAACAGTCAATCAAGTTGACTATCTGGAGGTGCTGAAAAGGCTGTGTGAGAAAGTTAGATGCAAATGACCTGAACTTTTTATCAACAACGTATGGCCCCTGCATCACGACAATGCATCAGCTCACATGGCACTGTGTGTGAGGGACGTTTTAACCAGTAAATAAATAACTATTGGAACACCCTCCCTACTCACCTGATCTGGCCCCCAGTGACTTTTTTCTTTACCTGAAAATAAAGGAAATATTGAAAGGAAGTCATTTTGATTTGACATTCAGGACATCAAGGGTATATGACAAAGTCTCTGCTGGCCATTCGAGAAAGAGTTCCAATATTGTTTTGAAGGGTGGACTAGGTACTGGCGTTGGTGCATAGCTTCCCAAGGGGAGCACTTCAGAGGTGAGTGTAATGATATTCAGCAATGAGGTATGTAGCACTTTTTCTAGGACGAGTTCACAAACTTACTTGTGAGATCTCGTATAGTCAATAGTATTGTGATGGTGTGGTAGTGTCAGATGGTTGCTGGCTTCATCATGGTGACCAGTTCTTTAGGTATATAAATGTTGAATAATTGTGGTGTATACATAAATAAATTCCATCAGAACCTGTGCATTCTCTTCTCACCCCTTAAGTCATCTCTATAAAGTCTTCTTTGATGCCTCTAGTGTGCTAAGCAGTGCTTCCCTCTCTAAACTTCCATAAATGCCTCTCACTCCTTTTGTGTCTCAATCATCCATATGTCTTACCTTAACTGACTGCTGCCCATGGTTTAATGCCTCCATTTTGTTTTTCACCTGTGTCCTCCACACAGCCTTGCATCTTCCCTGTTTAGGTAGTTGCTGTTAAGACCCACTTGTGTTTAAGAGAATAACTATTATTTTAAAGTGGTAAAATTATTAGTGTAGGCCAATAAAATGGCTGTATCATTGGCAAGAGACAGAAAGAAGTGTTTGTCTCTTTTTCTCTTTTACACATAGTCAAGGTTTTTCTAAATCATACTGTATATTTTATTTTCCTACATACTATTTTTTTCATAGTGCTTTTAGCTTTCTAAGATGTTTTCACATCTGTTATGAGACTTTATCTGCATAATAATTCTTCTAAGATGCATGCAAACATGTTTTTGAACAATTATAAATAAAATTTAAATAAATAACATATACTGAGTACTGTTTAAGTTCTAGGCATTGTGTTGGGCACTAGGGCAAGGTGACCAGATTTTAACATTGGTAAAGCGGGACACCATTGACCGAGGGGAGGGGGTTCTTGATGAAAAATTTGGTCTATCTCCCTCCGTTCCCTAGCTTGTCGTGCATTCTTTGCAAAAATTGGGACTTTTTTAAAACGCCGCGGGACGCGGGACAAATTGTTAAAAATTGGGACTGTCTCGCCAAAAGCGGGACGTCTGGTCACCTTACACTAGGGGTCCAATGGTTAGCTGGGCTTGCAGGCTCATGACAGAATCTGGCAAGTGGAGCAGCAATTCTCATATTCTGTGGCAAGTGCTCTGACAGGGGTGGGCATATGTTTCTATAGAAGTACATTGGAGAGACCCCTCTGTCAGTGGAAGTGAAAGCTAAGGACAGTCTTAAAAGAGAGCAAGGAGTTAGACAGGCAAGATGGAGTTCGAGTTGTCAGTGCAAAACAAACAAACAAACAAAACACAACCCAGGCCCAGAGGTAAGAGAACCTGGCTTATTAGGACAACTGCAATTAGTTCATTATAAGTAGAGAATCAAGGGTAGGATGAAACTGGAGAGTGACTGCTACAATTTTTAGAGCAGTTACTATTATTAAATTTTTTTTTCTACTACATTACTCTGTCTCTAGAGTAAGAATTTAGCTCTTTCCTCTCCTGCTCCATCATGTATATTCTTCCTTTCCCTCCCTTCATTCTCCAAATATGTTGAAGTTATATTGTAATCTTGCTTAGATTGACATTTAGTATTTACAATGGCTCTGAGCCTCACCAGGTGACCTACAGACTCAGAGCCTGAAGCAGACTCATCTCTGCTAATCCATAGACATGCAAACAAGAATAACAATACACACTATATATGCCTTTGTGAGCATGTGGTTGTTGATTATGCGGCAAAAGCTGGCTGAAGACAGTATGTCTGAAATGATTTTACTCTACCATCACGTTTTATTGATAATTTGGTTAGGTATAATAGTCTCCATTGGGAGTAAATTTCAGAATTTGAAAGCATTATTTTACTGACCTCTATCAATATTCCAGCTATCCTTGTTTCTGAGCCTTTGGGTTTGATGTGTGTGCTTGTGTGTGTGTGTGTGTGTGTGTGTGTGTGTGTGTGATCTTTATTTTGTTCCTACTATTCTAAAATTTTACAATAAGTGACTTGGTGTTGATTTATTTTCATTCAGCAAGCATTTTCAATCAAGAAACTCATGTTCTCTGGTTCTGGAAAATTTTCTTGGATTATTTCACTGCTGAATATTTCCCCTCTGCTTCTCTCCACACCACCCCTGAAATCCATTATTAAGATGAGGTACCTCTTGGGCTGGTTCCCTAATTTAAAAAAAAACATTTTTTTTTTTGCCTCATTTCTATATCTTGACTTTTGGGCCTATTTTGGGGGACAGACTTCCCTGGTTTTATATTCATTTTTCTACATTAAAAAAAAAATTTCTGCTGTCATACTTAAAAAATTTTTTATAGTTTTTATTGTTCTCTAAATTTTCCTTTAGAAATAGCATTATGTTCTTGTTTCATATTACATTATCTTTTCTTCTCTCTCCAAGGATATTCAAACTCGTTTTTTTTAAGATTTATTTTTATTGTTTTTGACAGAGAGAGAGAGAGAGAGAGAGAGAGAGAGAGAGAGAGAGAGGGAGAGTCAGAGACAGAGAAGGCAGAGGACCCAGAGCAGTCTCCATAGTTGCACATCATTGGTTTTTCCACACAGTTTCATTCCACAGGTGGGCGGGACTGCACGGGGCAGGAACTGGGCTGGGGTCTCACCTCGGTGAGAACTGAACTGGGGGCACTCCCCAGTTCAGCATGTGGGTCCGCACGGGCCGGGGCCAGAATTCGATCCTCGGTCCCCGGGGCTGCAAAGTGAGTGCTTAACCCACTGAGCCATCCCGGCTTCCCCCCAAACTCGTTTTTTTAAAACATCTCTTTTTCTTGCACAAACTATTTTATCCCAGTTAATTTTTTTCTTGTTTATTTGTTTTTGTTTCTATATATCATTTTAGAATATATCCTCAAGGTAATGGCAATCTTTTGCTGTCTACCCATATTGAAGAATAAAAATCTAGTAGTATTGGGAAACTTCAAGGACTTAGGCAGGGTATGTTCACTGTTGTTCACCATATAGTGACCTTGGACACTTATTTGTGGAATTTTTGAGATTAATACATGCACGTTTTTCTTCTTGCACTAGACATATTCTCTAGAAAATCTTCCAGTCTCCCCTTGGGATCTCCCCGCATTAGATATGCATGTGATAATTTAATCTACCTATTTTAATACAGTATTCTTATCTTCAGCTCTGCATAGTGTCTTTCATTCTAAGACAGTCTATCTTTGTCTGCTTTATAGTAACTTTAGAAAAGTTATTATTACTCTCAAATTTACAATGTGGAAACTGTGATTCAAAGATGCAAGGTGACTTAGAAAAGTAACTGTATTTTTCATCAATTTTGGAATTTTTTTAGTTAGTAGTACTTCAGATATTTCTTCTGCCCAATTCACCCTAAACTCTCCTTTGCATACTGAAATTACAGGTTACAGACTTTTAAATTATGTCTTCTCTATTTTGTATCATTTTCTCTTACTTCAATCTGAATATATAAACTTGAGTAATAAAGATTGGTAACATTCATTAGTGCATGCAGACAATATTCTAAGTGATTTGCAGTTAACCACACCATACCCGCCCCCCTCCAAGAGATGGGTTATATCAGCACCTTGCTTTACACTTGAGGAAACAAAGGTCAAAGGAGTAAAGTTAACTCTCTCAAGATTATAGGGTAGACAACTAGAAGGTATTGGCATTAGCATTATGCATCTAGTCCCTTTGCTAGAACTTCTATGTAGACCAGCATTTGCACTTATTTGAATCTTATCAACTCTGAGAGCCAAGACAAAGGAGGTATTAAAAATACCTCATTTTGACATATTTTGGAAACTAAGATTTTGAAATACCCCATGGCTTGCTCATAGCCACTCATTCCATTTCCTGGCCTACATGGTTCCTCAGCAGCCTCAGCTATCCCGTCTTTTGTATGTGAGGAAAGATTTGGGTTTCTTCTCTAGTTGTAAGAAGGAAAAGCCTTCCCACAGGCAGGTACCCAAGGAGAGTAGGGGCAGGAATACCCTGGAATCTTCTTTATTGATGATGATGATAATGATGATGATGGAATTAATGTCTTACATTTGGGTAGCAATTTTAATTATTTTCAGTGCATTTCTGTGACTATTATTATGTCTACTCATGATGTTCATGTAGATAGCTACAGAAAATGGGTTTTTTAACCCATTTGGCTAGACAGGAAATTGAGATACAGGTTTCATAACTTGTTGAATAAGTTTATCTTTTAGTGAGGAAGACATCATAAATTAACAAAAAGCAATTATATTTTATGAAAGAATGTGAAAAGTGCTATAGATTAAACTAAGGCAGTACAAAGGGGATAAGAAGGCCAGGAATGCAGACAGGGGAAGGAATTGCTACTTTATGAATAGAGTACAATCAACAGCGATCCAACACGTGGACAGAGACCTGAGGAGAACAAGCGAATGAGCTCCTTGGTGTGTGGGGGACTGGTTTTCCAACTAGACGAAACAGCAAGTACAGAGGCCCAGAAGCATGTACCCACTTGATGTGTGTGAGGAGTAGAAAGGAAGCCAGTGTGGTGGCAGCAGAGTGGCAATGAAAGTAGAAGGAAAGGTAGCAGAGGCAGCCCATGGAGGCATTTGTTTTTTAAACAAACCAAAAGAGGAACAAAATGATCTGTCTCACAATGTAAGAACTCTGGTTGTGTTGGTGAAGGAGAAGCTAGCAAGGGCAGCAGCAGGAAAATCAGCAGGGAGATTATTGCAATAGGCCAAGAACGAGCTGATGGTGGTTTAGACCAGGAGGTGGTGGGAAGAAGTAGCTAGAGTCTGGCTTTGTTTTAATAGGACTTGCTGATGGGTTGGATGTAGTGTGTGAGGGACCAAAGCAACAGTGAGGATGCCATTGGAGTCTGGAGTTCAGAGGAAATGTCTGGACGTATAAATTGGGCAGCCTTAACCAAATAGAAGTATTTAAATCCATGGTCACAGCTGAGATCTACAATGAAAGGAGTCCAGGGGCAAGAAGAGTCAGGGCCTTCTGGGGTTCTGCAGCAAGGGTTTTGGGGGACCTAGCAAAGGAGACAGAGAAGAAGCTGACAGAGAGCACAGAAGCGGGTGCTGTCCTGGGAACCAAGGAGGACAGTATGGTTACCTGTGCCAAGGCTGCTGAGAGGCCAAGAAGGTATGAACTGAAAACTGACTGGTGGATTTAGCCACAGGGTGGTCCTCAGTGACCCTACAGCTGTTTATGGAGCTGTAGGAATGGAAATCTGGCTAATCAGTGAAACCAGGAGTCAGTGTGAGGAGAGAATCAGTGGCAGCAAGTGAGTATAGACTATTTTTTGGAAGGTTAGAGAGGAAAAGGCAAATGAGTTATAAGCTATAGGGGGCAGGGGAGGGAATAGGGTTTCATTTCTTATTTTCTAGAATGAGAGTTATCTTTGTATGTTTGTATCCTAGTGGGAACGATACAATGTAGAGGGAGAGGTCAATGAACATTTTATATGTTCTTTTCTTTAAGCTTCAAAACACTCAATGAGGTAGACACGATTCCTAATTTATTTGTGAAGACTGTGAGTCAGTGAATTTAGAGATTCCATGGTAAATGGCACAACTGGGGTTCAAACCCAGATCTGTTGGACCCCAATATGAGTGCTTTTCCTACTTTTCTGTGTGGGAAATGTCACATGCTCATTGGCTTCATTGCATTCCAGCACTAATCCGTATCGGGACAGAATATGGAACAGACTCAAGTGGTTGAGAGTGCCCAGGCTCAATGGCCCTGAGGCTCTCAACTCAGGAGAGCAACCCAGGCTGGGAGGCAGAATCTAGCGTGATCCTTTTATGATGTGCTTAAGGTCGAGCATGGGGATAACTGTCCCTGAGGAGGAGGGTCAGAAATACAACATATTTCAGGAGGGCGCAGGGGCTCAGGATGGAAAGGCAACTGTGCATCTGGCACCCGGTGGTCCCAGGTGATGCCAGAGCAGGCCGTTTTGCTGAAAGCCCTGGACCTGCAAAGTGCAGGCTGAGCCTTCTCTGCCTCTGAAATTTTAATAGCAGAACAGAACCCCGTTGGTGATGGATGGGGTGATAGGAGCACTTGTGTATGCTGCGGGGGAGGCGCTGCAACCAAAGCAGAGATTGCAGGTTCAGGTGTCTGAAAATTTTATGATTCGGTGTTATTCCAATTCAAAGTCTTGATTGAACTTAGCACTGCAGACACAGCGAGCCAGAAGCATTAATATTTTATTTTTCGATAGCTAGTCCCTTCATCGCCCTTCATGGGAACTTTATTAACCGGTGGAGAATGGAGAAAGCTAAATGAGATACTGAGAAAGTCTGAAATTAATCATCTTGCTTTTATCTCAGTGAGAGTTGTGGTCTGGATACTTGAGCAATTGAACAGCCACTCTCAGCCTTGACTGACAATCCTCTTTCAGTTTCTGTGAAATAATTTTGATTTACTCTTTAAGGTTGATATGAGGTAGGTGGGACTGTGGCTCTGTGATTCATGGTTAAAACTAATATTTTTCTTGACTGCAAGAAATTTGTCATTATTGATTCTGAAAAGATGGAACACATAGGGGAAGCCGGGATGGCTCAGTGGGTTAAGTGTTCACTTTGCAGCGCCGGGGACCGAGGATCGAATCCCGGCCCCGGCCCGTGTGGAACCATATGCTGAACTGGGAGCTCCCCCAGTTCAGTTCTCTCTCTGTCTCTGTATCTCTCTCTCTCTCTCTCTCTCTCTCTGTCTGGCAAAAATAAAAAAAAATAAAAAATATATTAAAAAAAAAAAGATGGAACACATGAAGAAATCTTATCTAAAGGCATGAAAAGTAAAATAGAAAGTTTTGAAAATAAAACAAAGATAGTCTTTTAGAGGGAAACTCAGGAAAAACATAACTTTTTTTTATATAGATTTATTTTTATTGTTTTTGACAAAGAGAGAGACAGACAGAGAGAAGGGGGAGGGCCAAGAACAGTCTCCATAGTTGACAGTATTAGTTTTCCATGTAATTTCACTCCACAGGTGGGCACAGGGCTGCGCAGGGCAGGAACTGGGCCGGGAGCCTCCCACATAGGCCCTGGCAAGAACTGAACTGGGGGCACTCCCCAGCTCAGCATATGGGTCCACATGGGCCGGAGCAGGGATTCGATCCCTGGTTTCCGGGGCTGCAAAGCGAGCACTTAACCCACTGAGCCATCCCAGCTTCCCCTAAAATATCTTAACATCCAAAAGCTTAAAGCACAAAAGGACACTGCCCCTCAAGCCTTGACTTCCTCACTCCGCTGGAAGGCCCCCAGCCTACTGTCCAGCCTGTTCTGATCATAGCAAAACCTAAGTGGCCTTCCTCAGTTTACAAATCACAGGTCTCTGACTAAGTCACTTCATTTCTCAGACACATGAATGCGATTTCCAGGAGGTAAATTAGGCAGAAACGAGCCAGTTGATACTGTCGTTAGTCCTGAATTGAATGTGGGTCCAAAGAACCCATGCCTATTTGAGGTGCATGGAGATCACTTTCCAAGCCTCCATTCATTCTTAATGCCAGGAAGCACTGTGTTCGATGCTGCACATACTGTGGTGAAAAGGACAGACAAGGAATCAGACATGGAGCTTACATTCCCTGGGGACCTCTCTTCCAAAATCAGATACTTAAACCTTAATAGAAATTTGCCTACTAAATGTAGTTATGAATAGAACCTAGTTGTGTTCAATGATAGTCTGTAATATATATCTGAGGAAAACATTACCTACGTATCTACCCGGGGAGTCAGCCTCATAGACCAGCAATTCCCAATATCAGTTCTACTATAAAATGCTCAGTAGATTATGTTCACGTTGTTATCACATTCTCATGGGTACTGTTAAATAAATTTCTCAAAAGTTTTTCTCTCCTTATTGAAAGAAAAAAGAAGAGAGTGAGAGAGAAAGAGAGAGAAAGGAAGGGAGAGCGAGAGGGAGGAAGGGAGTGAGGAAAGGAGGAAGGAAGGAAGGAAGGGAGGGAGGGAAGAAGGGAGGGAGGAAAGGAAGATGGAAATGTATGCTGACAGTGCTCCATTTGCCATCCCCGTAACTCATTCTCTGCACCTCTCTGTCCTGGGCCCTGGAAGCTGCTCTCTATGGACGATGTCCTAGAGAACCTTGTTACTAGCTTCTGGTTCGGTCTGGCCAATGGGAAACAGAGGCAGGAAACCCGAGTGCAGTGGAAGAGAAAGTCTGTGTTATTTCTGGCCTGCCTACTTCCTGATAGCATTGTCACTCTGGCAGTGACAGTTCACACCAGGTGGCACCTCTTTCAGCTCTAATGGGGTTCCAGTAACCTTTCCCATCAGCCCTTGGGGGGTGGTAACATCTTCCAGCTGTGTTAAGTCTTGGAAGTCTTACAATCTTTCATTTATTCCTTTAACCTGTCTATGCTATGTAAACAGTCTCTTTATTAATGGCTCCTTATTTGTACTTAGGTGCATTCTGTTACCTCATAAAATTCTGACGCAAACTGCAAGTGATGGAAAGGAAAATAATTATAGGAATCATCTGAATTCACTCACATATGCACAAAGAAAATGAGTGTTAGTAGAAGCAGATTACTTGTAACAAGCCTCACAATCAACACTGTGTCCATGCTGGGGAACTGCTGAGCAAGGTCCAGTCATACCTGGTGCTTCTGTGCTTGCTACCTATGCTTGGACAGATAGTCTGCACTGTGCAAAGGCTAGATCTGTCCCCTCACTTAGCCCTTTACAAAGGTGAGATCGGGGACTCAGAAGAATGAAATTAACCAGGAAGATTTAAAATTTTACTAGAAAACTTTCATTATCCAATAGCCTACTGAAATTTTATCTTGGATGCCTCGAGGAAAAGATTTTACTTCCTTATCTTACCTACGAATTGCTGAAAATTTAAAACCAGTTTTATCTATAGCACACCATGGCAAATGTGGGTCTCTCCCTTCTAGTACCTAATTTGTCAGGGATTGCCAGCCTTTTTCTCCCTGCCCCCTCCCTCTTGCCCCCAAAATACAAACCCTGATGAGGTTAACAAAGTGCCAAGGAAAAAGTGAAATCAGAAGAGATCAGCAGAGATCACATAAATTCAACACTTATTCACATTTCTATTAAACTTCAAAGACTCAGGCACGATAAATTCTTATGTGAGGATCTAAGTTTGGCTTTCAAATACTATAATGAAGACAGGTCTAGACATACACATCTAATATCTGAAAGTGGAATTGAATGTTTGGAATCTCAGATATGAGGGAAATCTAGAAAGGTCAGCCTTCCCAGTGTCACAGTTAAGGCCCCCTGCCCCAAACAGTAAGCTCTACCTTTCTCTGTCCCTTTCTTTTTTTCTCCTCCCCTCTTCATCTCCAAATCCCATTCCCTTCCTCCTACCCCTTGGTCAGCCACGTTGAGGTGTTTGATGCATGTCTTTATGCACACTCCTTTGCAACAATAGGTATAATAGATAGCACTTATGGAACACTTACTATGTGCTCTAAATGCATCACATATATTAACTCGTCTAATCTGAATCACAACAAAATGAATGAGGGATCATCACTTTGCAAAGAAAACTGAGGCACAAAGAAAATAACTTGCCTAAATAAGCAGTAAGTAGTCAAACTGGGATTTGGGTCCATGAAGTCTGGCTCCAGAATCCATGATCTTATCGCCTCTGATATACTGCCTCCAAATAGGTGTTGTTGTAAATGTCCATGGGCTTTAACCTACATAAGTGTATCAGCTATGAATCTCATTGTGTTTCTTACTTTTTTGACTAAAGACTCCATTTTTGAGATTTATCCGCATTGCTATATGAGTACATCTGGATTGTTGCAAAGTATTTTATTATACACATGCACTTACTAGGGATGAACACCTGGGCTACCTCCAACTCAGTTCCATAAGCAGACCATGATCAGTGTCTGCCTGCACGCCCTTTTAAAGGTCTGTGTGAGAATGTCTCCAGGAAGAATACCCAGCATGGGATTTCTAGGCACACTCACACTTACTGTCATTAAGCACTTACAGGTTGCCCAAACAACATTTTAAGTGTGTCCAGGAAATATACATCTATATATCCATTCATCCATCCATCCATCCATTCATCCATCCATCCATCCATTCGTCTGTCCCTACTGTTAGACAGGCACTGAGCTAGGAACTGAGACTATAAGCATGAACAAGAAAGACGTGGAGCTCAAACACAGGTCTAGTCCTTGCAAACTTAAAAGTGTTCCTGTCAGACAGGAAGAGACAAACACTGTATGATTTCACTCATATGTGGAATCTAAAAGAACCCCAAAATTATACATAAAAAAGAATTGTGGTTGCCAGATGCAGGGAAAGGGGGCAAAATGGGTAAAGGTGGTCAAAAGACACACACACACACACACACAAAATAAAAGCATTTCCATCAATACCATGGGGGTATGGATATGTCTAGTTTTACCCTGTGATCATTAATATCGTTTTCAAAAAGGCAACTCTTTACTCCCTTCTAAAGTATAAATATATTTAACATTGAATATTTCATTAAAAGTGTATACCTGCTCTCCTCTATATAAATCATAAGTCTGGGCTTCTCAAACAATATTCTTAATGAGGTAGTCTTCAGTAGAGACAATTTCTGTTTTTGGCGGTTAACCTAAAGGATATGTAGCTCATCTATTCCCCTGGAAAAGAAAAGATAACACTTTAGGTTTTATGGACCCCACAGTCTGTCCTGACACCTCACCTTGACTGCTACAGTGGGAAAGTGGTCATAAACAATACAAATCAACATAGTTACATTGCAGCAAACTTTATTTACAAAACAGGTGGCAGACTAGGCTTGGTCAATGGACCTTAGGTTGTGGGCACCTACTCTTGGTAAATGGTTCCAACGTTTGGGGGAAAGTGGTGGTCACTGTGAACTCAGTAATAAGAAAACAGTTAATACAATGAAAAAAGGAAAATACATATCACTAAAGAAGATTAAACAAATAAAAAGAAAGCAAATTAAAATCACAGTGACATGTTTAAATTTTAGAGTATCTAAATTTAAAAAAAAAGAAAGCTGAAAATATCAAGTACTGGGGAAGCCGAGATGGCTCAGTGGGTTAGGCGCTCACTTTGCATCTCCGGGGACCGAGGATCGAATCCCAGCCCCGGCCTGTGCGGAACCATATGCTGAGCTGGGAGCTCCCCCGGTTCAGTTCTCTCTCTCTCTCTGTCTCTGTCTCTGTATCTCTCCCTCTCTCTGTCAAAAATAAAAATAAATAAAAATATATATTAAAAAAAAAAAGAAAATATCAAGTACTGACAAAAATGTAAAGCAACTGGAATATTCTGACACTGCTAGTTGAAATGAAAAATGGTACAGTAACTTTAGAAATCATGGCAGGTGTTCTGTTGCTGTTGTTTTGTTTTGTTTTGTTTTTGGACAGGCAGAAAGAACTACAAATTTATTAACTTTTTTCCTTTTTTTATTGTTAAATTTATTGGGGTGACATTGGTTGATAACAATTACATTATTACAGGTGTACAATTCTATATTACATTGTCTGTACATTGCATTATGTGCTCACCACCCAGAATCAGCTCTCTTTCCATCACCATATATTTGATTCCCCCTCCCTACTTCCCCCTCCAAGCTCTCCCACCCACCTCCCCCCTTACCCTCAGGTAACCACCAAACTATTGAGTGTGTCCATGAGATTTTGTTTGTTTGTTACTTTCAGTTTTATATTCCACTTATAAGTGAGGTCATATGTTTCTTGATTATTTCATTCTGACTTATTTTGCTTAATAAGATGGTTTCAAGGTCCATCCATATCGTCATAAATGGCTGTATTTCATCTTTTCTTATCGCTGAGTAGTATTCCATTGTGTAAATGTACCACATCTTCTTTATCCAGTTTTTTTTCAAGAACATTAAACATGCACTTACTTTATGATCCAGTTTTCTACACCTAGGCATTTACTCAAGAGAAATGGAAATATATATATATATATACATAAAGACTTCTATATAAATGTTTATGTTTATAGCAATTTTACTCATAATCATTGTGCAGTGAACTGAATGTTTGCATCCCCCCCCAAATCCCTATATTGAAATATTGACAGTATTAAGGGGTGGGGGCTCTGGGAGGTGATTAGGATCCCCTGTGAATGGGATTAGTGTCCTTATAGAAGAGACTTCAGAGAGCTCCCTGTTCCTTCTGCCATGAGAGGACACACTGAAAAGACAGCCATCTATGAATCAGGGATCAGGCCCTCACCAGATGCCAGATCTGCTAGTGCCTCCATCTTGGGCTTCTTAGCCCTGGAACTGTGAACAAGTTCCTGGTGTTTAGAAGAAATTGGTCATGCTATCTCATTACAGCAGCCCCAGTGGACTAAGACACACTCTAACCTGTAAAGAACTCAAATGTCCACTAACTGATGAAGGGATAAATGAACTGGGTGCAGGACATGGGGGGACTACTGAGCAGTAAAAAGAAATGGACCACTGATTCACAACAACATGAATGAACCTCAAAACTATTATGCTAAAAGAGAGAAGCAAGATGAGAAGTTACATACTGGGGATGCTGGAATGGCTCAGCGGGTTTGGCAATCACCTTGTAGCCGAGGGTCCTAGGATTGAGCCCTGGTCCTGGCCCGTGCAGACCTATATGCTGAACTGGGGTATGCTTCTATGTGGGAGGCCCCCTGGCCTGGTTCCCACCCTGTGCAGCCCCATGCCCACCTGTGTGGAATGAAACTATTGAAAACTGATAATGTGCAACGATGGAGACTGCTCTGTGCCCTCCCCCTTCTCTCTGTCTCTCTCTGTTACAATAAAATTTAAAAAAAAAAAAGAAAAAAGAAAGATTCTATTTGTGTGACATCATAGAAAAGGCAAACTTATAGAAATAGGGTGAGATTGGTAGTTGCTAGGAGCTGGGGCTGGGGAAGCTGATTCCAAAGGGGTGTGGGGAACTTTTGGGGGTGAGGGGAGTATTTTACGAGTATATATTTATTGAGATGGTTGTTACATGAGCTATGTAAGTTTTTCAAAATGCATAGAACTATACAAAAAGACATTTTGGAAATTATATCCCAAAATACTTCACCCAGTGTCCTTTTTACATGGAGCCAAGAAGAAATGTCTCAGTATAGAAATGACTAGAGTTCTCTTGAGAACTGAGTTGTTTTTATCTGCTGAGGACAGTGAATCATATAACTCAGTAGTGTCCAATGTTTTGGCTTCCCTGGGCCACACATAAAATACACTAACATTAATGATAGCTGATGAGCTAAATAAAATAAAATAAAAAGAATAAAATAAAATCTCATAATGATTCAAAAAATGATTTATGAATTTGTGTTGGTCCACATTCAAAGCCCCATGTCCTATTAGATTAGGAGTGGGACCAATGAGTGCAGGCTATACTGAGACCAACTGGGATTAAATATAAAACATATTTCTAATAGAGCATGGCACAGATGAAATGTATTGTCTGAGGAAAGAGTTTCCTGCAGTGGGTATAACCAAACATAGGTTGGTTAATCACTTGGCTGAGATTACATACAAAGATTCATTTATAATTCAAGTGTGTCCAACCTGCAGCCCGCAGGCCGCATGTGGCCCAGGAAGGCTTTGAATGTGGCCCAACACAAATTTGTAAACTTTCTTAAAACATTATGAGATATTTTTTGAGATTTATTTTTAGCTCATCAGCTATTGTTAGTGTATTTCATGTGTGGCCCAAGACAATTCTTCCAATGTGGCCCAGGAAAGCTAAAAGGTTAGACACCCCTGATAGATAAACAGTAGCAAGATTCAGCAGTTATTTAATCCTAGGAGAAAACAGTACCCTTCCCATATGAACAAACTTATTTTGACTAAGCAAATACCATTATTTTCTTATTTATCAATTTATTATATTGCTGTATCACAATGCTAATATGTTAGAACAAATAAAAGGTCTATAGCAAGCAGACTTCCTACAACTGTTCTGGAATCAGACCCTTAAAAAATAAAGCAAAATTGTAAATAGTTTTAGGGACTTGAATTTGCAAAATATACCCCTTTTCTGCATAGCCAGTTGCTCCTTTTTTGCCCTCTGGAAATAAGCAGGAAAGACAGCCCTCTCTGAATGGAATTTTGGGTGATTTCCCACTTTGTCCTGTGTTCTAACACTGAGGTAATAAAGCTCCTGACATTTCAGTAAAAGGCAGAGAAGTGCTCCTTATTCACAGCAGAGCTCAAGCCAGCACCACCCCAGCATTTCGCCATTTCACAAAGCCCAGTCTTTGCCACACAGCCAGACCTATGATCTAAAACTCACTTGCATCAGCATTAGAGACCTGAGGATGATGGTTTTCAACATTGAGAACCAATTACAGGCTGGCTTGAATGCCTGGGTCCCAAGGCTGCGTGGGTTCACCCTGCGTTCCCAAAAGACCTGAGTAACTAACAGATGAGAAACACCCTGGAGGCACCCTGATAACAAAACTAGGAACCGAGCAAAGGAAAGAGTAAAAGCAATACTGCATTGTTACTGCGAATTGCAGGCACAAGGATACAAAAGAAAACTGGTAAGTAGGGGGATAATTAATGCATATACTGGAAGACACAGTGGAAAAAGGACCCAAACAAAGGCACAGCAGAGACATTTTCCCAAAGAAGACATGTACAGGTGGTCATGAAAATGTGCTCAATATCACTAATCATCCAGAAAATGCAAATCAAAACCACAATGAGGTATCACCTCACACCTGTGAGCAGGGTCATTATCAAAAAGATAAGATGGATATCGGGGTAGCTCAACAATTTGACCTCTTGCCTTGCAATCACAAAATCCAGGGTTCCATTCCCAGCCCCAGCCCATGCAAACCCATGTGCTGAATTGCCACACAACTGGTAACCCCTGAGATAGCTCTGCGGCTGCGAAGGTTCTCACCTCCCATGTGGGAGGCCTCAGTTCAGTTCCCTCCCCACGCGGCCCCACACCCACCTGTGTGGAATGAAACCATGTCACAACTACTGATGTTCAACTATGGAGACTGCTCCACCCTCCCCCACCTTCTCTCAAACAATAAAACAAATCTTTATTTAAAAATAAAGATGAGAGAAGTGTTAGCCAGGATGTGGAGAAAAGGAAACCCTTGTGTACTTTGGTGGGAACATAAATTGGTTCAGTCACTACAGAAAACAGTTTGGAAGTTCCTCAAAAAATTAAAGATAAAACTACTTCAAAAAATAAAAAATTGAACTACAATTAAAAATAGCAATCCCACTCCTAGTATATATCTGAAAGAAATTAAATCATTCTCTCCAGGAGATAGTTGCATTCTTTCGTTTGATGTAGCATTGTTCACAATAGCCAAGACACAGGAACAATTTAAGTGTCCACCAAAGGATAAATGAATAAAGAAAGCATAAACTTCTTATGTAAACTAAATTTTTGATGACTGAATAACAATAATACTAATATGGCTGAATAATAATTATATATACACACAAACACAATGGAAATA
This sequence comes from Craseonycteris thonglongyai, assembly GCA_004027555.1. NCBI lineage: Eukaryota > Metazoa > Chordata > Mammalia > Chiroptera > Craseonycteridae > Craseonycteris > Craseonycteris thonglongyai. Next base: position 20,991 of record PVKE010006259.1, read on the forward strand.
TATATATATATATATATATATATATATATATATATATATATATATATATATATATATATATATATATATATATATATATATATATATATGAAATCCTGACATTTTCTACCACTTGGATAAACCTTGAAGACATTATGGACATTATGCTAAGTGTGCTAACTCAGAGAAAGACAAATACACTACGATCTCACATGTATGTGAAAACTAGAAAAGCTAAACTCATAGAAACAGAGTTTCCAAGGCCTTGGGGCAGGGGAATGGGTGATGGTGTTCAAAGGGTACAAATTTCAAGATATGAGACAAATAAGTTCTGGGATTTGGATGGACAACTTGGTGTCTAAAGTTAAAACTTGAAACTTGCTAAGAGAATAGACCTTAAATGTTATCACAACAACAACAGCAAAAAACGATAACCATATGAGGTGATGGTGGTGTTAACTAATCTTATTGTGGTGACCATTTGCAATATATGAGGGCTGTCCAGAAAACAATCCAGTCACAAATGCCTCTGTTTTTCATATTACGTGGCTGGAGACTTTCCGGGAAGCCCTCATATACATGTCATCATTTTGTTCATCCTAAACTTATACAATGTTATATATCAATTATATCTCAATGAAGTGAACGGGAAAAGTGGCCAAATTATGATGTCAGAGTGCATCTAGCTACCCTAGCATTAAGAGTTCCCCCAAACCCAAAAGAAAATTCTCCATAGCAAAGGTATTTTATGACAGGAATTTCATAGATCTGAAGTTAGAAAATTCCACCGCAGTGTTTGTATTTTAGAGAGGCAGTAGGAAGAACACAAAATAACAGTCACTGAGCACCTACTATGTGCTAAGTATCAAATTAGGTATTTTATGTGCATTATTCATTTGATCCTCACAACTTCAATAAACATAGTCATGTTATTATCCCCATTGTATAGGTAAAGAAACACGTTCTGAGTGCTTAAGGTATCTATCTGTCCAAGTTCAATCCAACTAAAAATTGGTGAACACAGGTTTAATACCCACAAACCAATCCAACAAATGGACACACAATGGCTTCCATACATCTGAATCCTAATAGACTGTACTTTTCATATCCCTCAAAAGGTCTAGGGTGACCAGATGTCCCGCTTTTGGCGGGACAGTCCCGATTTTTAACAATTTGTCCCGCATCCGCAGCATTTTTAAAAAGTCCCAATTTTTGGAAAGAATGCACGACAAGCTAGGGAACGGCGGGAGATAGACCAAATTTTTAATCAAGAACCTCCTCCCCCCAGGTCAATGGTGTCCCGCTTTACCAATGTTAAAATCTGGTCACCTTACTCAAACCTTTATCCTTAAAGAGGTTCACGGGTTCAAAGAGTAATGATAACATCCAGCTGGTTCTGAACTTCCCACAGGATGTTTCTTAGTAGGTGTCGCCTGTTGATGCGTGGTTGGGGAAAGAAACAGTATGTATCCAACTTCAAAGTTGTTTTGCCTGAAAAAGTTCGAGTTATGTGATTTTTGTGGGAAATCATTATATGAAAGTCTGAACAATTTTGTAGTAGTGTTTTAGTTTATCTCTGAAACTTTTAACCTTTTCTTAGATTTTTGTCTGCTAAGAGAGTTCAAACACCCCAACACATGCAGAAGAAATAGAGCCAACGTGTGATAATTTGACCAAAGGCCTGTCCATACTTTTAGTATTTTGTCACAAGTGATAAGTGATGTCAGACAAAGCTGTCAGATGATATTTAGAATGTATGCAGGGAGGGAGCAATCAATTTCCAATTAGGGAATTTAACGCATTCTAATGAGCTACTCTTTGTTGATTACCATAAGATTTTTGACTGTAAGCTTCCCTTGCATGTGTGCTTGGCAGAGTAATTGATAAACATTTTCACTCCCCTGATATGAGTCCTGTAAAGCAATTGAGCTTCAGCTGTCTCAGCTACAATCAGGAGATGCTGACTTGAAAAGCTGCGGAGTGCAAGCCTACAGTGTGATCTCTTGTGACTGCATTTGTTGCCCAGATTTGGCAACTCAGCACAGAAGGTGATGCTCACTCATGAGGACATGCACAGCACTGCCAGCACTAATGCCCAGGAGATGCCCGCAGGTCACAGCAATGTTTGCCCTTTGAACTTCTCACACTGTCCCCAAACAAGGTGGTGGGTTCATTGTGGGGAGATGCTGATACATTCTGGTCAGTGGTCTTTCAGCACCCAGCACAAGTAGGTGCTGAATATATTTTTGAAAAAAGAATCCTGCACTACTGACATGCATTTCCTGAAAACCGAATTCTGCAGCAGCATTCCTGATTTCTGATGTTTGCACTACAGAAAACATGCATGTGCCAGTATATAGCAGACACACTGTGTGGTTAGAGCAGAAATGTGTCTTCTCCTTGCTTAAGATGTAGGCTTTTAAAACCAAAAAGGCATTTATAAACTATAAAGCCTCATTAAGAATGTGGACTTGAGGGGAAGCCGGGATGGCTCAGTGGGTTAGGCGCTCACTTTGCAGCCCTGGGGACCGAGGATCGAATCCCGGCCCTGGCCCATGTGGATCCATATGCTGAGCTGGGGAGTGCCCCCAGTACGGTTCTCACCAGGGCGAGATCCCAGCCCAGTTCCTGACCTGTGCAGCCCCGCACCCACCTGTGGAATGAAACTATGTGGAAAAACCAATGATGTGCAACTATGGAGACTGTTCTGGGCCCACCCCTTCTCTCTATCTCTGTCTCTGTATCTCTGTCTCTCTCTCTGTCAAAAACAATAAAAATAAATCTTAAAAAAAATTGTGGACTTGGCAAATTTGAATTTATGATAATTTGATGAGAGTAGGGCCTAAGTCTTCCTCTTTATTATCATTGAAAAAGAGCTGCCTGGGCAAACAAATTGAATAAACAAAATTACAGAGCTCTATTTAAGTAACTTGAGAAAAAAGAAACCTGCTAGGGATTTTGGCAGTTTAATGGAGGGTGTAAAAGGATGCTAATTATCAATGTGTCTCAGAGCTTCCGTTTCAAAGCACTTTTTTTGAAGTAGCAGTTAAATCCAATTGCCTTAGCTATACAAAATATGTGGGAGAATATTGTGATAAAACTCTGTTTCTTAAAAATGCCTAAGTAATAAGATATCTCTAATGCAGGCTGACTTTCTCTGCATAGTCTGAACTGACGTAGTTCAACTGGATATGCAGTAAACACGATCATCTTTATTAATCTGGACCATCCTTGTAGGAAAAGCAGAGCTACCACTGCTGTTTGCCCAGCTCCTGGGAAGGAAGGAGTGGCCAGGCTCTCCTGGTGTTCAGTCACTTGCTCCACTCATCTCTTGGGGTCCTTCCTTCTCCTGCTAACTGGTCTTTCTGTGCCCAAAGGCTCTAGGGCAGAATTTGGCGGACACCAGTAACAACTGCGATACTCTGTGACCTGGACGAGCTGCCAAGAATAAGTAGGCACATACGGGCAAGTGCTAAGGAATCAGCCATCGGCAGTCACCTGTGACTCGAATGTAGGAGCGGATGTTCTCTCTCAGCCCTGCTGTCAGCTGGAAGGCCTGGTAACAGCCGAGGCCTGGCCCCGCTCCTGGCTCTGGGGCCCCGGCCTGGACAGGGCCGCCAGTGCTCTGATTCACAGGTCGGTTGGAAGCCAGCGCAGGCTCCACTTGGGCGGCAGTCTGGGGGCTGGGACAGAGGCTCCTGAGATATGGGACTCTCCTTCTGCGCAGGGGAAGAAGGGCCAGTTCTCCAGCCAAACCCCCACAGCAGGGCTTCCTATCAGCTGGGCCTTCCACCAAATCCAATTACTCACTTGCTCAGTTTGCCCTCATTGGAAAGAAGGGTGCTGTGCACGCGCCGATGTGCTCCGCTGGGCAGAGCCACCCAAATGAGAAGGCCCAGACAGAGATGCCACAGCACAGGCGCACATTTAGAAGGGAATTAGAGCCAAGATCTAGCCTTTCCCTCCCATGCCATCTGTCGGACATTGGCCCCTGTGATTGGTGGCATCTGTGTTCTCAGTCATTTAAAACAATGAAATTTAAACACCTACTCAGAAAGCTATCTGCACCCCCATGTTCACTGCAGCATTATTCACAGCAGCCAAGACATGGAAACAAAGTAAGTGCTTATCAGCGGATGGTTAGATAAAACAAAAACAAACATGATCTACTTATATGTAATGGAATATTATTCAGCCACAAAAAGAAGGAAATCTTGCCACTTGCAACAACACAGATGGACCTTGAAGACATTATTCTAAATGAAATTAGCCAAAGAAAGACAAATACCATATGATCTCTCTTATAGGTAGAATCTAAAAATGAACAAACAAAAAAACAAACTCATAGATACAGAGATCAGATTGGTGGTTGCCAGAGGCAGCGGGTGGGAAGTGGGCAAAGTGGATGAAGGTGATCAAAAGGTACAAACATCCAGTTATAACATAAACATGTTACGCAACGTGCATATGATGACTATAGTTAATAATACTCTACTATATTTTGGAAAGTTGCCAAGAGATTAGATCTGAAAAGTTCTGATCACAAGAACAAAAATTACAACTGTGTGCAGTGATGAATGTTAAGTAGACTTATGGCAGTGATCATTTTGCAATATATACAAATATTGAATAATTATATTGTACTCCTAATACTAATATAATGTTATATATCAGTTATATCTCAATAAAAATGCAAAAAAATGTTAAGCCTAATGTCAGAATCAGTATTTGCATTCCCTCTCCCATCCATCACCCCTTGTTAATTTTCCTGACATGATTCACACCCAGCACCTACCTACCAGGTGCTTTGTGGGAAATGCTTCCGCTCTTAAAAGCTCTGTGCCCGTGATCCCTCTTCTATGCACTAACTTCTAGATGCTCTTGCCCCTTCATCCTCTCTTCGGGATATCAGTTCTACCATGAAACATAGTATTATCAGCTATATGACGATGTTTCCATTTGAGACCTCAAGGATATTCTAATCATGTCAGATTTAAGGCTCCACGGGAGACAGTTTCCCATTATGCATGACCTCATTAGAGGATTCTCTAGATAAACATCTTTTTTTTGGTGGGGGGAGGTATTTGGGCCTGGGTCAGCCACTGACTGTTTAGACAATTATTTCATCCAAGAACAAAAGAGTAGCATAGAGTAAGGTAAGGTGAAACGTGAGGATGAACAAGGCCACCTACCTGGCCATGGCAACAACTGAAAGGTCACGGACACCACAGTGTCCCCGAGCAGGGTTGACTGAGGAACTAGAGGAAAAGGCAAAGCTGGCAGCTGGACAGGGCATCTAAGCAGCACTGCCTTCAAAGAGATAACTGATGGGGATGGACAGGGCCACACGCTCCCAGTATCGGACTCTGCTCTTTACCCCAGAGCTTCTCCCTCCCCAAATGCAGGAGTATCAGGGGACTCTGTCCTTGAGCAACAGCTGCCTCTACATATTCCTACATGGAATGTGACCCAGAACCAAGTCAACTGGGAAATGAGGGCCAGGTGGGTGAACGGTTGATGTGTTCCCAGAGATGAGAGGCAAACGAGGTCTTCCTTCGATGCTTATTGTGCTTGAAAATGTGTGCCTGATGAGGATTTCTGAGCAGGTGGAGGCTAGGTGTTTCCTCCCATAAGACTTTATAGTCAGAAGGGTGGCTTATGGCACTCAAACTGATAGGCCTGTCCCATGAATAATGGATACGTTCAGGGTCTTTACCTGATGTGTGTGTGTGTGTGCACGCACGTGCACGTATGCGTGCATGCGCTCGCACACATGCTCTAGTGCTTACAGAAAACAAAAAAAAAATCATCTGTCTTTGTATGTACCAGCTTCTGAATCAAAGCAAAGCAGACTAATACATATGAGGGCTGTCTGGAAAGTATCCAGCCATGTACCTGTTCTCTGTAGATTGACAGGGGCTGGATATTTATCCAGAGAGCCCCCATATATTAGCTGCTACCAAATGTATGTTGTGGAGGAGATGTTGTTCTTGATGTGACCACTGCCTGTCCCACAAGCTGGACCCAGGCCAGACCAGAGGATGCTTTCCACAGACCCTCCATATAGATCGTCTGATTATATTATAACTTAGGTTCATTCTGACATAAATCAGTACCCCGCCACTGACTCCTGCTATGTGTTGTCCTGACCTGGTCAAGCATGCTTCCCATACTGGTAGCAGTCACATACTAGTATCTGTGACTATCCCCCACCCTTTCACCCTATATAATTCTCTGACACTTGCCAAGTGGGGTGGGGATCCACTTTGTCTTTCAGCCACCCACGACATGCCTCATATGTAAGTTTCCCTTAATAAACTCTGTGAATTACCAGACTAGAGTGGCCAGCCTCTTTCTTCAGCCTTTTCCTTCCCTCTCCTTCCAGAAATAGACTTTTAGTCTTGGGGCTTTTTCCTGGGTCTGCATGTAAGAACATGTGTGCTAAAGTACAGATTTGGGATCTGAATTCTCTTATGTCTAGAACCTTCTTCACCATAAGCATCATGGTAGGGGTCTGAGTCCATTGCTCAGAAAAAATCTTCAAAACATTAGCTTCTGTGCCTAAGGCTTATCCAACCAGAAGCTTGAGCCATCAGTGCAAAAAATTAGTCAGTGACTCCAAAGAGTTCTTTGTGGAGCTGGCTCCAGTACTGATGGTGGAGGCAACACAAGTTATGGGTCAAGGGCTGAGCAGCAGAGGTCATGGGGTCCTATGGACCTGTTCTTGTTAGGCCTGTGCCTGGTCCTGCTGTTCATCCTACTGCACATGCAGAGACCGGATTCTCCCCACATTCATTGCCTTTTACTCTTAGAGCCACAAGCAGCACTAAAGACCTTCCCTCTACTCTTATGTGTCCATTCTGCTTCTACTATATCACTGTGACTACAGTTCATTTATGCATATAATGAAACTGCAGGGACAGCTCTATTGAGCAGCTATTTTACCTGTTGGGAGACAATTCTCCCTGGGTCACTCACATTCAGGACTATCTTTTTAAGGATGTTTGTAGAGGGATCAACCTTTGCAGATATAATGTCTCCATTTAAAAGGCGAGTTTGATTATGATCCAGTATGGTAAAGATGGTGTGTTGTCTGTCCAGGACAAAGGAAGGCAGGTTTATTACTATAAAAAATTCTGTTTCCTTAATTTCAGGGGTCATCTCCTATCATTTTATACAGATGACACCAGGCCCTCTGAGTGTCACCTCATGGGAATTAGGGTTCAGAGAACCAGCTAAAATGATGACCGCTATTGCTGTCAGCAATTGTCCCTGTCTCTCACCAGGCGTCTCGTGTCTTCTGCCAGCATCCGTGAACCCGTGACAGGCACAACTGCTAGCTCACAAGGAGTATAGAATCTGAGCCCCATCAGATCTTGACAGTGTAAACCCAGCACAGTGCTCCTCATAGGGGCATACAAATGAATGAAGTAGTTCTTACCCTCAAGAAACTCAAAATAAACCCAATATAAATAAGAAAATACACAGTCCCACTGCAGAACAAACTAACCATTTCTATGGGCCAAAAATGGAACCCAAGTGTAATGAAGAAAATTGTGCTGGACTTGAGGGCCTGCTCACTTCAGGTACAGAAATAGTGAGGTGTTCTCCTCCTGATGGGTAAAGAGATAAGATTACCCTACTTGAAACAAAGAACCCGAGCTCTTTCACGGCTGAGGCCAGGCACTGAGACCCAGCTCCCCACTAAAGAAAGAGGCCACAAAGCGGCAACCACCCCTGGGACCCAGGCAGAGGAAGCAGACAAACCTCACATCAGGACATGGGCCAGGCTGCCCTGGCTATCCCACTACATCTATGCTATCATCTGTCACCCAAATTCTAGACAATAATCACCAAGGACATGAAGGTGGTGGTCACTCTCTTATGAAAATCATAAAGATGTTGAATAATTTTGAACTTTGTAAAAAATAGTCGAGGAATATATTTTAAATCTAAAATAATAGAAATATAATTTACACCATTATACAACGTATAGCTTCCAAATCAGGAAAGATAAAAGGGGAGTGGTTAATCTATTTAATAGGTAACAATGTAATCTATCCAATAATAAACAGAAAACACAAAATAAGGCTAATACATGTGAGATTATAGGCACAACTATTTAGAATAGACACACACATACAGAAAGTGAATTAAAATTATCTATTTAGAAACAAAGACTATCTGATTGGATTTTTTAAATCCAGTTATATGCTACTTACAAAGACAAAGCCAAGAAAAAAATACACAGAAATGTTGAAAATAAGCAGAATGGAACCAGTATGTTAAAGAGTAGACGTTAATAAATTAAAACCTAAAAAGTAGGTGATGATAAACTAACCCAAAAGATCATAGTTTGAAAAGATTAATAAAATGATGGTTCAGTTCTTGCTGGGGCAACCTTCCCATGTGGAAGGCCCCCAGTTTGGCCCCCAGCTCGGGTGGGGTGGGGGTGAGCTTACCATGTGGGAGGGCCCCAGCCGGGTTCCCACTCCGTGAGGCCCCCACCCACCTGTGTGGAATGAAACTATGTCGAAAACTGATGATGCACAACTATGGAGACTGCTCTGGGCTCTCCCCCTTCTCTCTGTCAAAAACAATCAATCAATCAATCAATTAATCAATCTTTAAAAGACAAATGTCATGGTCACCTAGCAAATAGTCATTGGATTCAGGTGAAACAGGCTGTCTAAGATTTGTAGAAACTCATTTTTTTTTTTTTTTGGAGAGTGCAAAAGAGCAAGAGGGACCAGGCAGAAGAGTGAAATAGTTTAGATTCTTTTTTTTGAGGCCAGGAAAGTGGTAAGAATCCAGTCACGTAGATAAAGGCTGATCAAGGCTGCAAGGTGTGTAACCCGTGCTGGGTTACTCTAGCATCAGGATTCATTCACCCCATGGGATAATAGTAATTTGAACAGAGATTTAGTGAGTCCCCCTTAATAATCACAACAGCAGAAATAGCAAGAATGATGTTATAAAGGGGAACGATTTGAGTTACCGTATTTTCCGGCGTATACGACGACCGGGCGTATAAGACAACCCCCTAATTTTACAGTTAAAGCAGAGGTTTAGGCCTATATTTGCTGTATAAGACTACCCCCCACTTCTGAGGCTGTAGTCTTATACAGCGAATATAGGCCTAAATCTCTGTTTTAACTGTAAAATTAGGGGGTCGTCTTATACACCGGAAAATACGGGTATATGTGGCAGGCTTGACTTGCTCCTCCAAGACTCAGGGAAGTACTGGGTAATGCTGACCCACTCCAGCATCCAATGATGCTGGCTAAACCAGTGTAAGAAATAAACCATGGAGCACAGAGCCTGCAGCTCTACAGCCATAGTATCTGAATTATTTCATTCATTTCTTCTAGATTCTTCTGTTGGAGAGAGAAGTTCCCTCTTTGCCCCAGGGATGAGGTGATTTAGCTTGAGTTTATAGCAATCTAGGCTTAAATTGTTCCCGCTATCTTTGCTATTACCCAGGAGTACTGAGTCACCCAGAACAAGGAGCAGGACAGTGAGTCAAACAAACCAGTAAGAAAAAGAAACACCACCAAACTGAAAAGCTGGCAAAGAATATGAACTGGCAGGTCACAAGAGAAACCCCAATGGCCAATACATGTAGGAGAAAATGGTCACCCTCTTGGGTATTAAAGTCAGAATAAGTTGAAACAAGTATGAAATGTCATTCTACCCATTGCATTTTAGCAAAGATTAAGTTACCAAGGACACAAATAAGTGGAGCTCACATAAAGTATCGGAAACATTATAAATTGAAACGCTCTTTAAAAAAAACATTGCACAACTCTTCCTAGGGTTATAGATGTGCATCCCCACAACACAACTATTCCCCTTTCATGTAAGTGGCCCTAGAGAAACTTAAGATCTTAATAGTAGCACTACTTACAATAACAAAAACCCAGAAACACTCTAAATGACCAATAGTATTTGAATGACTGTATCACCAACGATACAATGGAGTACTGTGCAGCATTTAAAAAGATCCAGATCTATAATACCAGCATTGATCATTTAAAAAGTCTCTTGAGTAAAAATAAAACCTGGCTAATTGCAGTATTACACCATTTAGATAAAATGTTAAGATGTGACCCTGCTTTAGACGCGCCATATGTGGGAATCTACACAGAACAAAAGTCTTGATCTTAAAATGCACCATGGGGATTTGCAGACACCACCTCCAGCAGATCTCTTTTATGTAAAGCTATAAAGCAAATTATTGCTGACAGAATATACCTACAGAGTCAAAGTATAAAAACGTGGGTAGAACTTTAGCATAATGAAGAAGGGGGGGCAGGAGACCAAGTCTGTAATATTTCATTTCCTAAGAAATTCTGAAGTAAATATATCATGATACATGTATTCAATATGGGTGCTTTGTTATCTCACATCATGTTTCTTACATTTGCTCTGGACTTTTCCATAGGAGTAAAAAATTTAATTCTTAAAAATGTTGTGAACACAAAGTCACAAGCTTGCCTGGGCTTTCCTCTAGGGGGCAGACTGACACGACTGTGACTGGCTAGGCCTTAAAAGAGCATAGAGGATAAAAGTACAGTTGTGCTTGGACGATGTGATGAGTGGTACTTATTCAGCATCCTGTTATAAGAAGCCACTGGGTTCAGGCCTGGAGCCCAAGGGCTGTTACATAAGCCAAGGCAGGAAGCTGTGAGGATATGAGAGCAGGGCCCAGGGCAGGGGCAGGGGGTCTGTTTCCTTAGTGAGGACTGAACGACATGCAGGCTAGACTACAGGGTGGAAAGCCTTTCCCGATTTAGGGACAGGCTTTCTGGACAGAGGTGAGAGTCAGTGGGGACCATGTGGCGGTACAAGGACATGTGGTGTGGTAGGGACTGTGGGTAACACTGGAGGCTCACTGGGTAGGTTTGTGAAGGTGTTGCAAGAGACTGGGCTGAAGAGGAAAGCAGAGCAGTTTGTAAAGGGCTCTGGAATTCAGACTCTGTCTTGAAGGAGAAGTGAAGTCTGAAATGCTTTAAGCAAGAGGCATGACCTTGAAGGACTATCCAGTCAGTTTCTTGCCTTTAGACAGATGTGCGCTTAAATCTTTCTAGATGGTAGGCTTGTCTCTTTCTCGCTGTCTCCAAGGACAGAGACCCTGCAATCGTCATCCTTCACGTTTCACAGCGTTCAGAGAATATAGCTGGGCGTGGAGGAGGTGACGGCCATAGGGCAAGACAGATAGGGAAGGTAATCAGACCCAACTCCTGGGTTCCAGCAAGGCACAGGAGTAGGTGGGTGGGGAGGGTGGAGTCAGGCTCAGCTGCAACACTGGATGGCTGCATCAGCTCTGCAGACCGCAGTGTGCCCAGATGGGGAAGTGCCACAGGAGGGTCTAATGACAGCGATGGTGATGGCTGCCATCATCGTCACCATCACCATCACGGCAGCAAACACTGATACCTGCTTACCGTGCAGCGGTAAGTGCTCCAAGGGCTTTCCAATTCACTTAGCCCCATGAGGCAGGTGCATCAAGATCCTCGTTTAAAGACGAAGGAGGTGAAGCAGAGAGGAACAGGAGTCTCATCATGGTCCCACAACTCCTAAGAGGTCCATCTGGCAGCTCTTGATCCTCACCTTTACACTTTGTTGCCTCTCCGAAAGGAAAGAAGCAGAAGTGGGGTGTCCTGCTGGGTAGAGAAAAGGTGGTAGGGGTCTCTTGGGAAGGACATTCTTCAGCCAAGGCCCACAGTCCATATGAAATGTGTCTCTACTTCTGAAGCAGGCCCTGGCTCTGAGGATGGGGTTCAGGCACAGGCTAGGATCTGGGCTATGAAGGCAGAGGTGGTTGACAAGGTCAACTTGATGCTTGCCATTTCTTTGTGAACATGGGGAAAAGGAGGGAACGGTCTGAACACAGAAGCTGCTCACAGGTGGTAACCCAGTTTATCCTTATAGCAACCTCGTCATGTGGCTACTGCTATTATAGCCAAGGAAGCAGCGGCTCTGAGGGGCACAGTCCTGGGCTTACAGGCACACAGCAGGCAAAAGGCAGAGCTGGGAGAAACCCAACTTGCCTTGAAAGCCCTGTGCTGTTTCCTATGGCTGCACACTGCCTCACTGGGAATTCCCAAGTGACCACCAACTGGACAGGAGTCCTGGCCCAGAGTCAAACCAGATTTCCTTGCTAATTTTGCCAAAGACTGCACAAAGAAATAAACAAAAAGGAAAGACTGTCAGTACCAGCTGTGAACTGAAGAGAAGAGAAGATTACTGGCCGAAATCTGGGAGGAACTTCTACTAATAGCCATGTTCCTGGGGATGGATGTAGATAGAAAACATCAACTACACCTTCTAAACCATGGGAGGAAAAACACAGGCCCAAAGAAGCTAGGAAACCATGCTAAATAACCTCTGTGCTCTGTGATAAATCCCAGGACACTGGGCAATTTGAATTAGAAAAAAAATGTTTACAGTACTTTTGAAAATATAACGAAGAGCAAGGAACAATGAGAATTACCCTGATTAGAGGAGATAAAATAACTCTGAAAAAACAAGTCATGTCTTCAGAAAATGATGACACTTTAAAATATCTTAGTTCAGAATCTTCAAAATATCCAAGAGGACTTGGTCACTATGGAACAGAAATAGGAAGCCACAGGAGGAGAAAAATGTTGGAATAAAGAAACAGAAGGGGATTTAAGTACCGGTAAGAGAAAAAAGAATGTTAAGAAATCCAAAAAGCCAAGAGCAAAATTAAATTACATTGAAGATCATACACTTAGACCATACACTCCAGAAATCAGAATTTATATGCAGAGGACCAATGTTAGAATTTCTCAGAATTAGGATCAGAAAGCAATGAAAGAGAAAGAAGTTGACATATAACAAAGAAGAGAACAAAAGTTCAACATAAGAATTTTACCTGTTGCATGGGCAGGAGAAACACAAAATAAGAGCAGTAGAAATAATTAAAACAAACAAACCAGAAAACTACTGAATGGAAGAAAGGCTTGAGTTTATATGTCAGAAGAACTTTCTGAGATCCAGGCAAAGGAATAAAAAGAACTCTTCTGCCCAATACATGATTTTTAAATAAATAAGAACAATTTTAAATATTAGAATAAAACAAGTTCTCTACAAGAAATATAATTAAACTGCTCTCTGACTTCTTCTCTACAAAGTATAAAAACATTGGGCAGATAACGTCACTGTATTTTCCAATGATGCATTGTGCCTGCCATTTTACTTACAGGAAGTTGTGGTGGCACCATTTGTGACATACCCAGCAGCCACTTACCCCCCATTGTCCTTTCCTAAAGAAACCTGATTTATTTGGGAGAACAATCAGTATAGCCCCAAGGGTGGATCATAACAGATCTAAGCTAGTAAAGCAATCATATTCCCCATTCTTCTCAGCACCTCCCTGGCCTACCTCCCCCCTCACACACACACACACCCAACACACATACACCAGCTAGGAGTAGACATGTGATTCTGTTTTGCCCAATGAAACTTAAAGGGAAAACCTGCTGGGAGCCTGCTAAAAAAATCCTTCTCTTTGTTTATAAGAAAGACCTTTTGTTGCCACTTGCAGCCCCTTCCAAACACAGTTGTGATTTCTGAAGAGGTAGCAGCCATCTTGCAGCCAGAGGTAACGTGGAGGAAGGTCAGCTTTCAACAGGTTGAGAGTGGCAGAATGAAAGACTGAGGCTCAGAGGCCCAAGATGACATGACCAAGCCTCTGCTCCCATCCCTTTAGCCACCCCAGACTTCTGATTAAGTTATATCTATGTAGTTACTATTTAATCTATAGTTGGTTTTTCTCTAACTCACAAATGAAAGCACTGAAGATACAAGTATTAACAGGAAAAGCACAAAAAGGCATTCCATTTTTATCATTGCATTATTTGAGAAAGCATAGCCTAAGCAATATTAAACAAGTTTCTCAAATGAAGGTTATATCAGAGTTTTCACTAAACTAATAAACATCGTGAATCTCCAAGAGATGAACTCCATGAAGTATGAAGAGTTTCTACAATTTATTTGATCAAGGAACTTTAGTTTTCCCTTTAGGAGGCATCTGGAAAAGTAGGGATCTATAAATTGCTATGAAAAGTGATTATAGGATATTGAGGTTAATTAATATTTTGTGACCCAAGAACTCTATATTCAACCATACTTTTATTTCATAAGCAAAGTTAAGAGATGATCATTTTCAAATCTGCAAAGGACTTGAAAAATATACCTCTTGAAACATCCCCCAACCACTACAAAAAATTATAAGAAAAGTTCTCCAGCCAACTAACAGATGTGTTATAATTCATAATTGAAATACCGGTATAAGAAATTTAGAGCACAAAGGAATGACAATGTAAATGATAACTGTTCAGAGATAAGTAAAATTAATTGTTGTAAGTGTGGATATAAAACTAAATACAAAGATCAAAAATATTCTGGAAAAATAATAAATGATTAAAAGGAGCTGTTTAATAATAGTGGAACTTCTAGCTCAGAAAACGTGGTATAGACCTGTTTCTCCCCACTTCCCTGCCTAGTACAACTATTAATATAACCCATGGAAAGAATGTAAGAGGTAACCAAAGAAGAACTCTCCAAGGTGCTAAGAGGAAGATGAACCAGTTCAGGACCCAGCAATGGAGGAACAACACAGCAGCAAGACATCTAACATTCTCCTATCCGATAGAAGGAGACAACCCAGCTATGACATTTCCTGTACCTGAACCTAGCAATAGAAGACAGCATGGATAGGCTCATTCCTAACCCAGATTAAGTGGAAATCCCACAGACAACAAAAGGTGAACCCACAATGGGCAATGGGGATCTATTGAGAACACCACTAACAAAAATCAGCTAAAGGCATGGTCTCCTTCCTTAGCACACCTGAAATTCTCCTTCCTCACTAGTAATATGACACAGTGGCCTCATGAAAAGAGACCTCCATCCAAACAAATAGCTTGAACCAGAACGCCTCTGTCCTCATGGGCCTGAGACTCTCCTCCCCTCCCCAGAGATGAGAGGCAATAGCAAAATGGATGTCATCTTGGAGCCACTGGATCAAATGTACCTCAACAAGCACCTGGCATGGAAAGCACTCTATGTCTCCCACAGGCAGGGGACAACCCCATCATAAGAAGGACCTGGCTCAGTGTCTCTCCATTCTTGCCTGAGGGTTTCTCCCCCAAGGGAAGACACCTGTCACCCTGGCCTTAGGAAATCCTTTCCAGCCTTTAAACAGCACAAGGAGGGAGCAGTGGGAGCCCCTGCAGCATCAGGTACACTAAATAGACCAAAATATCAACACTATCAATACAAAGGCTCTGAAATGAAGCTGTCAATGGAACCATGGCCCACAAAAGCCAGGACCTGTGTGCCAATACTAAAATCCTAAACAGGGTGACATACCACCTAAAAAAAAAGGCTTAAGTAGAACTCAGAGTCTGTTAATATATTAAGCAAAATATTAAGGATACAATACCCATCATATCAAAAACCAAGAAAATCACAATTTGAATGAGAAAGACATTCATGGATACCAAAACCAAGATGAATCAGATGCTGAAATTATTTTGCAAGGATTTTAAAGAAGGCATCATAAAAAGATTCAACAATCAATAATAAGTACTTTTTTTTTTATATATCTTTTTATATTTTATA
>PVKE010006259.1:36723-55298 GCA_004027555.1 Craseonycteris thonglongyai
TCAGTGCATATTTATTTCTATTTTACTTTTGACAGATAGAGAGAGAGACAGAGACAGAGACAGCTAGAGAACCGAACTGTGGGAACTCCCCAGTTCAGCATGTGGGTCCTGCCTGGGCCGGAGCCGGGATTCGATCCTCGGTCCTCGTGGCCTCAAAGCGAGCGCTCAACCCGCTGAGCCATCCCGGCTTTCCCCAATAATAAGTACTTTTGAAACAAATAAAAATTGAGAAAAATTTCAACAAGGAAATATAAGCTATAAAAATAATCAAATAGAAATTATAGAACTGAAAAATACAACTGCAGAAATTAAAAAGTTGCTGGATGGGATAGTAAAGATGACAGAGGTTAGAATCAGTGAACTTGAAGATAGATCAAAAGAGTTCACTCAATACAAACAAGAGAAAGAAAATCAATTTTAAAAAGTGACAGAGCCTCAGGGACCTATAAGGAAATAAAGAAGATCCAATACTCATCAGAATCCCAGAAGAGGAGACACAAAGTAGTAGGGAAAGAGTACTCAAGGAAGTAAATAATGATCCAAAATTTTCAAATATCTAGAAACACAAACCTGCAAATTCAAGAAGTTGATCATACCTCAAAATTAATAAACCCAAATAAATCCATTTCAAGAGATATCATAATTAAAATTTAAAAAACTAAAAACTTGGAAAAAAATCTGGAAAATAGCCCAAGAAAAATGAAGCATTAGTTGAAAAACAATTCGAATAATAACAGCTTATTCATCAGAAAGCATGGAGACCAGAGGAATTGGCATAACATTTTTTGAGTCCTGAAAAGAAAAGAATTATCATCTCTGGTTTATATAATGGGCAAAACTGTCCTTCAGGAATTTGTGTCTATCAGACTTATCCTTAAAGACTGCCTAAAAACAGTTCTTTAAATAAATATAAATTGACAGAAGAATCTTGGAGTATCAAGAAGAAAGATGAAATAACAGAAAGAACAGATTATGGGTACATACAACAGACTATCTATACTTTTCCTTGTAAATTTTATAAATCCCATGTAATAATTGAGGCAAAAATTATAATCCATGTGATATTCAAGACAATGATATTTAAAAGTGGGAAGGTAAAATAATATAAATGAAGTGTTGTTTTCATCCTCCACTCAAAAAGGTAAAAATGTTAATACTAGTAGACTGTGATGTCATATGTATATATTACAATACCCAGCACAACCATTATAAAAACTATACAAAGACATATACTCAAAATTACTATAAATAAATAAAGATGGGATTCTTAAAAATGTTGAAATAACCCACAGGAAGACAAGGCAAGAATAAAAGAGGGACAAGAACCTGAAGAAACAGGAAACAAATCATAAAATAGCAGACTTACACATTTCAATAATTAACTTAAATGTAAATGGCCTAAGTATGTCAATCAAAAAACAGAAATTGACAGAATGGATAAAAACACAATGCAACTGTATACTGTTTACAAAAAACTCACTTCAAATTCAATAGCATAAATAGGATGGGAAAAGGTATAACATGCAAATATTAATTTTAAGAAGCAGGAGCAGCTATATTAATACCCAAAGAAGTAGGCTTGAGAGCAAGAAATTTATAATACTAGAGGCAAAAGAGGATATTATGTAAGAGTAAAAACATCAATCCAACAAAATAATTAATAAGACATAGGATCTTAAATGTGGACACACCAAAAAAAAGTCTTGAAATACATGAGACAAAAGGATAAAACATTAGGAGAAATAGACAAATTCACAAAGGTATTTGGGGACTTTAAAACCCACCCCTCACTCAGGAAATGATAAACTACTAGAGAAAAAATTGGCAAGTATATACAGGATCAAAACAGCACAACCAGTAGAATCCAATTGACCTATATAGAATACTCCACCCAACAATAGCAGAAAAATATATATTTTAAAGTGCTCATGGAACATTCACCAAGATAGACCATATCTGAGACTTAAAGAAAACCTCAAAAATTCAAATAATTGAAATCACACAGAATGTGTTCTTTGTCTACAATAGAATCATAGAAACCTATAACAGAAAGACACTAGGAAAATCTCTAAATACATAGAAATTTAACAACATAACTCTAAATAATCCATGATTCAAAGAGAAGACTAAAAGTAAATACAAATATGTAGACCTGAACACAGTGAAAATATAACATCAATCAATAATATAAGTCCCTACACCAAAATAAAAAAGAAGAGAAAAAACAAAACAAACAAAAAACCTTGCAGAAAGAAAATAATAATAAAGATTAGAAGTCAATGAAATTGGAAACAGAAAAACAGTAGAAAATATCAATGAAACAAAAAAGCAGATTCTTTGAAAAAATGATTAAAATTTACAAGCCTCTAGCAAGAATAACAAAAAATAAAAAGAGAAGGTACAAATTACAAATTTCAGAAATGAAATAGGGACAATCACTATAAATCTTGCAACCAATAAAAAGATAATAAGGAAATACTATGAACAACTTCAAGTTTAGAAATGCAACAACTTCTAAGAATTGAACCAATTCCTCAAAAACCACAAATTGTCTAAAACTTTAACAGGTTAAATAGATATCTGAATAGTTCTATAAGCATCAAAGAAATTGAATTCATAACATAAAATCTCCTGAAAAAAAGAAAAGAAAAGAAAAGGCCCAGATAGTTTCAGTGGAGAATTCTACCAAACATTTAAATAAGAATTAACATTAACTTTATACACTCTTCCATAAAATAGAAGAGAAAGTAACAGTTCTCAAATCATTTTGTAAGACCAAAATCAGACAGATGGTACTAAAAAAAAGAGTAAACTTAAAACCAGTATCTCTGATGAGCTTAGGTGAAAGAATCCTAACAAAGTACTAACAAACTGAATCAAATAATGTATAAAACATTATATACCATTAACAAGTCAGATTCATTTCTGATATGCAAGGTAAATTCAATAGTCAAAAATCATCATACCATCCAATTATAGACATCCAGTTATAAAATAAGCCATGGGAATGTAATAATGTACAGGATAAGGAATGGGGATACAATAATGTATAGGATAAGGAATAGAGTCAGTAATATCATTAATAACTATGTACAGTGACAGATGCTTACTAGATTTACTGTGGGGATTGCTTCATAAGGTATGTATATGTTGAATCACTATGTTTACACCTGAAACTAATATAATATTATATGTCAACCATAATTAAAACTAAATTTAAAAAAATCAACACATTAAAAAAAGTTTAAGAATCTTTGAGCTAAAAAACCTTAATCATGTTCAAATTCAGGTTATGCTTTTTAGTGAACATTATATATAATTTTTTTTAATTTATTTTTTATTGTTAAGTTTATTGGGGTGACATTGGTTGATAACAATTACATTGTTTCCAGGTGCACAATTCTACATCACATTGTATACACATTGTATATAATCTTTAACAATAAAAACAATGTGAATTTTGTTGAGACCAAAACAAAAAGCTAAAGAATGAAAATCATATAATCATATCAGTTGACACAAATTATTCATGACAAAAAAAAACCTTTCAGCAAGTTAACACATTGTTGACCAGTGTATTTTTGTAGAAACTAATGCATGTGGCCAGCTATTTTTCATACAAGTCAATATTGAAACACCTGTGTGTGAGTACATATTAACAACTTTTTTGGCACATGATATATTTACTTGAAACTTTGTACATGTCTTGCTAAAGCATTCTAGTATTTCTGTAGTGTGATAGGCTGTATAGCAGGCACTTCTGTGCAGAGGAACACAACATCTACTGTACTACAAATGTATCATGTTTCACTGCCTTATTCTCTTAAGGAGCAGACTCTACACTTCTTGTAGGCATGTTTTTTTTAGTCTGGTGGATATTATTCCCTCTAGATATGATCCTTTATCTGACCTGATAGTCAACAGTGTGGACCTTTGTAGGGAGCTCTTTCAGATACTCAGAGAGGGTATCTGCACAAAATTTTACGGTAATAAAATTGTGTTTATAACATATACAAGATCGGGAAAAAAAAACTTAGTGGGACAAAATGTGAA
Source organism: Craseonycteris thonglongyai (assembly GCA_004027555.1). Taxonomy (NCBI): domain Eukaryota; kingdom Metazoa; phylum Chordata; class Mammalia; order Chiroptera; family Craseonycteridae; genus Craseonycteris; species Craseonycteris thonglongyai. Next base: position 40,777 of record PVKE010006259.1, read on the forward strand.
TGATAAGCACAGTCATAAATTGTATAATGAACACATTATCGATTTGAAGCTCTAAAAATTTTGCACAGTAATTATAATTGTTTCACTCTCTAAAAAAAGGTCTGAGCATGTCTTTGGTCAATAATGTTTGGGTAACAAAATATGTGTTGAGGTGTTTCTAGTTAATAATATGTTAAGAATAAAGGGAGAATTAACTGAACTTGGTAAAGAGCAACTATAAAAATCCGACAGCAAACACCATATTTAATGTGAAAGGCTAAAAAGACTGAATGCTTTCCTCATAAGATTGGGAATAAACCAAGAACATTTACTGTCACCACTGCTACTCAACATAATAGTGGAAATTACAGCCAGCTTAATAAGGCAAGAAAAGGAAATAAAAGGCATACAGATTAGAAGGAAAGAAATAAAACAGTCTGTACTTACAGAGCACATCATAATCTCAAGAAATAAGGTTACATTTCTATTTACTAACCACAAACTTTTTACATTTGTTCCAAAGAAGATGAAATACTTAGGTAGGTATACACTTGTCAAGGCAGGGTAGAATCTGTATGCTGAAAATTATAAAATGTGGATGAAAGAAGTCAAAGAAATCAAAATAAATTTCATACTTCCTCTGTATGAAACATGAACTTAAATGTAAAATGTCCCTCACCCTTCTCTCTGTCTCTGTCCCTGTCTCTGTATCTCTCTCTCTCTCTCTCTCTGTCAAAAACAATAAAAAAATAAATCTTAAAAAAAAAAAGGAAAAATGTAAAACTATAAAACATGTGTAAAGTATAGGAGAAAATCTTTGTGAGTTAGTGCTAGGCAAAGAGTTAGACTTGACACCAAAAACACAATCTACAATGACAAAAAAGTGATACAGTGGACCTCACCAAAATGAAAAATGTTTGCTCTGCGAAGTCCATGTAAAAAAGAGGAAAAGGTAAATTATGTACTGAGAGATATGCAAACATATCTAACAAAGGAGTAGTATACAGAATATATAAGGAAGTATCAAATCTCAATAGTAAAACAAAACAAAACAAACAAACAAAAACAACTATCCAATTAGATTACGGGCAAAGGACACAAACAGAAATGAACAGAAGATGATATATAGATGGTAAATAAGGACTGGAAAAGATTACCAATCAGGGAAATGCAAATTAAACAGTGAGATATCACTCTACACCTATGAAAATGGCTAAAACAAAAAGACCCTGGGGGAATGCCAGGATGACTCAGCGGGTTAAGTGCTCGCTTCGCTGTCCCAGGATCCAAGGATCCAGTCCCAACTCTGGCCTGTGTGGACCTGTACGCTGAACTGGGGCATGCTTCCCATGTGGGAAGCCCCCAGTTCAACCCCTGTGCCCCCTCCCATCTGTGTGGAACGAAACCATGTCAGAAACTGATGACGTACAACTACAAAAACTGCTCTGGGTCCTCCCTCTTCTCTTTGTCTCTGTCAAAACAATAAAATAAATCTTAAAAAAAGAAGAATCTGACAATTTGGGGATCTATTTCTCGAAAGAACGTCTGTGAAATTTGAAATGGAAAATAGGTTAGCAGTTGGCAGTAGTTAGGGATGGAGAGAAAGGCATGGGGATGTAATGGCAGTATTTACTCCATTGATTGTCACGGAGTGGGGGGGCATGCAAACTTACATATATGATAAATTGTATAGCAGTAGACATGCACACATAAAAATGTGCATACAAGTAAAACTGAGGAAATTTGAAGAATACTGGTAGATTTTTATCTATGTCAAATTCCTGCTTATAATACTGTATTATGGCTTTGCAAAATGTTACCATTGGAGAAAATTGGGTGGAGTGTACATGGGATTTTTCTGAATTATTTCTTGAAACTGCATGTAAATCTATCATCACTTCAACAACGTTTTTTAAAAATTCATTTCAGATGCACAAAACAACATAATGATTAGACATCTACACCCTTCACAAGGTGATAATCTCAACAAGTCTACCACCCATTTGACACCATACGAAGCTATGACTATATTCCCTATGCTGTATTCTATATCTCATGAATATATGTGTGTGTATTTAATTATAATTGACATTCAACAATATTCTACCGGTATATTAGTTTCAGGAGGGCAGTGCAATGGGTTTACCGTCTGACACCATACCTATATTTTACATTATTGACTATGTTCCCCATAGTGTATTTCTCATTCCTGTGACTGTTTTGTGACTACCAATTTGTACTTCCTAACCCCTTCACCTTTCTCACCCATCTCACCAACCTCCCCTCCCATCTAGCAAACAACCAGAATATATAATGTCAGATTAAATTAACAGAAACTGGAACGTAAAAGGAAGAATAAATAAAAGCCAAATTTCTTTTTAGAAAAAGTCAGGAGTTATTTATTCCTTTGAGTTTAATAATCAGACAAATAGAATTTTAAATACATATTTCATAAAGGTAAAAGTCATAAAAGGATTATTACAAGAAGAGCTATCTTTGTATTTAATTTAGAAATAAAGCATACAAAATGATCAATATAACAAATTACAGAAAACAAAGGACGTAGCTTAAAATAAAAAAGAATAATATTGGACTATGAATAAATTCTAGTCATAAAAAGACTGCCAATGGATTAAACCACACTATTAAAAGACAAATTCTTCCAGACTGGCTTATAAAAACAAATCTGACACCATGACTTTTATAAAGAGACACCTACAAAAGTGGAATTTTTTAAGTAGAAGGGTGGGTAAGGATATATCCAGTAAAAACAATAAAAAGAAAATGAGATGAAGTTTGTATATTAATATCAGAAAAGGAGCACTCAAGACAAAAATAATGGATGGTCCAATAAGGCTATTTGTGGGTATAATTGGTAATAATGAACACATAACAAAAGTACTGCAATTTTATTAGTGAATAGCTCTACCTCCCAAATAAAACCTGTACGTGTCCCCTTCTCACTACTTCAGTGACTCCCACCCTAAAAACTGACTCCTGACATAGCTTTCTGAGTCCCCATTTCTGTTCTTGCTGCCTACACTTGTTCCGCACGGCAGCAGGGATGTCGTTTACATGTTAAAGCACACTCCACTCCACTGCTCTTAAAACATTCCAGGGAGTACTGCTACAAAAATCCCATCCAAACCCCTGTCTCCATTGGACTTGACACAGACAGCTCTTCCTTACACGTCAGTCCATCTTTTTTAATAGCTACAAAACCCCTCAATTTTAAAATATGAGGGAATGCCGGGATGGCTCAGTGGATTAAGGTCTTGCCTTCCAGCCCAAAGACCGAGGATCAAATCCTAGCCCCGGCCCGTGCAAACCCATATGCTGAACTGGGGTGTGCTTTCCATGTGGGAGGCCCCCAGTTCAGTTCTCACCCCCACCCCCCACCCCGGTTCAGCCCCTGGCTCGAGGGGGTGTGCCTCCCATGAGAGATGCCCCCAGCCCAGTTTCCGCCCTGTGTAGCCCCTGCCCACCTGTGTGGAACAAAAAATCATGTTGAAAACTGATGACATACAACTCAGGAGACTGCTCTGGGCCTTCCCCCTGCTCTCTGTCTCTGTCTATCTCCCTTTCTCTGTCTCTGTCTCTGTCAAAAACAATAAAATAAATCTTAAAAAAAAAAAAACCTGAACAGGGCTGTCCACTGTTAGCCCTCACTCTGGACAACCAGTTATTAAGATCAGGAAGTTCTGGAGACTGACTATACAGCATCATGTCTCGTATAGCTAACAATACAGTATACTGTAAATTTGCTAAGAGGCTAAATCTTATCTTACACACAAAATAATATTTAGCAACATTAGTAGGAATAACAAAGATAATGTAGAAGTGAGAGGAAACTTTGGGATGAGATAGGTATGTCTATGGCCTGGATGATAGTGATGGTTTCATGGATGTTTACTTATCCCCAAACTCAACACATATGTGTACATGTCCATCATAGCTCAATATTTTTAAGTGTCCCCATTGGGGTGACATCCTCTTCAGAAGCCTGCCCAGGGGCCCTCTGCTATATGGATTTTAGAGGATTTGTCCACCTGACCCCAAGATGTCCCCAACAGTTTTCAGGCCTCCCTTGTTTCTTTCTGGCTCCCCCGAACTTTAATGCAAGATTCTACCCTTGACAGAATCAGTCCAACTATCCTTCCCTTTTCTCCTGCCCTCTTCATTTAGGCAACTTAGAATAAAAACTCTATGCTTTCCTGAGAGTCTTCCCGGTGTGTTGTGTAAAACTTGGGGAGATTCTATTGGGCATACAAATTAAGCACTGGTGCCAGGATTTTCCTATTAATATTACCAGGGACTTTTTCCTTTTCCTGGCTGAGGTCACACAGACTCAAGAATCAGTCATGAATTTATTTAAAGGGGATTTTAAAACTTGCTTTAAATCCATTTGGTTTTGATTATAAAATCAATTCAGACCTTCTCCTAAAATGTGCGTTTTCAGCACACTACTTGGATCTAAGGTGACTGATCTGCTGGCGAATGGCAGCCAGCCTCGGGTCTCCTGTGGCAGCCTCAGCAGAGGGCCACAAGGCAGCTCTGGGCTACCCTCCCAGTCTTGCAGGAGTTTCTTCCTGGAGGCTGGGGGTGCAGTTTTGAGGATGCGCCTTTATACTCTCCTATTAACTCTGTGCTGTTTACCATACTGAGCGTGTGTATCAGAAAATTCTCATCACTTTTCACCACTGAAAACAATTGTTTCAGAATGTGATTTCATTAATTTGAGATTATGGGTTTTTGTTGTTGTTGCTGTTCAATTTATTGGGATGACATTAATTGATGTCAATTACATTGTTTCCAGATGTACAACTCCACATTACATTGTCTATACATCACATTACGTACTCACCACCCAGAATCAGCTGACTTTCCATCACCATATATTTGATTCCCCCTCCCTACTCCCCTCCACTCAGCTCTCCCACCCACCTCCCCACCCCCTTACCCTCAGGTAACCACTAAACTATTGACTGTGTCCATGAGTCTTTGTGTCTTTGTTATTTTCAGTTTTATATTCCACCTATGAGTGAGGTCATATGCTTCTTGATTCTTTCATTCTGACTTATTTTGCTTAATAAGACGTTTTCAAGGTCCATCCACGTTGTCACAAATTGCTGTATTTCATCTTTTCTTATTGCTGAGTAGTATTCCATTGTGTAAATGTACCACAACTTCTTTATCCGGTCATCTATCAGAGGACACTTTGGGTGTTTCCATGACCTGGCCACCGTGAACAGTGCTGCGATGGACATTGGGGTATGTGTATCTTTGTGGATTAAGGTTTTCAGATTTTTTGGGTAGATACCCAAGAGAGGGATGGCTGGGTCACATAACAACTCCATTCCTAGTTTTTTGAGGAATCTCCACACTGCCTTCCCCAGTGGTTGCACCAGTTACATTCCCACCAGCAGTGTATGAGGGTTCCTTTTTGTCCACAGCCTCTCCAGCACTTGTTATCCCTTGTCTTGTTGATTATAGTCATTCTAACAGGCGTAAGATGGTATCTCATTGTGGTTTTTATTTGCATTTCCCTAATTGCTAGTGATGTTCAGCATTTTTTCATGTACCTGTTGGCTGTTTGTATGTCTTCAGGAGAAAAGTGCCTGCTTTTAGGTCTTCTGTCCATTTCTTAATTGGACCATTTGTTTTTTTGTTGTTGAGCTATATGAGTTCTTTATATATTTTAGATATTAGCCCCGGATCGGGACACTGTTTGCGAATATTTTCTCCCATTTGGTTGGTTTCCTTTTTACTTTGTTGACGGTGTCCTCTGCTGTGTAGAGGCTTTTTAGTTTGATATAGTCCCATTCATTTATTTTTGCTTTTACTTCCCTTGCCTTTGGGGTCAAGTTCATAAAGTCCTCTCTGAACCCAAGATCTATAAGTTTAGTGCCAAAGCCTTCTCCTATGCACTTTATAGTTTTAGATCTTATGTGGAGGTTCTTAATCCACTTTGAGTTAATTTTGGTATATGGTGACAGTTCACAGTCCAGATTCATTCTTTTGCATGTGGCTTTCCAATTTTCCCAGCACCATTTACTGAAGAAGCTTTCTTTTCCCCATTGTATATTTTTTGTTCCTTTATCAAAGATTATCTGTTCATATATTTGTGGGTTTATTTCTGGGTTTTTTATTCTGTTCCATTGGTCTATATGTCTGTTTCTCTGCCAATGCCAAGCTGTTTTGATTATTGACGCTTTGTAGTATAGACTGAGGTCAGGGAGCGTGATGCCTCCAGCCTTATTTATTTTTCTTCGGAGGATTGCTTTGGCAATTTGGGGCCTTTTGTGGTTCCATATGAATCTGATAATTTTTTTATCTATTTCTTGAAAGAATGTCTGTGGGATTTTGATGGGAATTGCATTAAATCTGTATATTGCTTTGTGTGATGTGGTCATTTTAACTTTGTTGATGGTTCCAATCCATGAACATGGAATATCCTTCCATTTCTTTGTATCTTCTTCAATTTCTTTTAATAGTGTCTTATAGTTTTCTGTGTATAGGTCCTTCACGTTCTTTGTTAAGTTTATTCCTAAGTACTTTATTTTTGTTTTGATCACAAACAGTATTGGTCTTCTCATTTTTTTTCTGAAGTTTCATTGTTTGTGTATAAAAAAGCTGTGGATTTTTTTACATTGATTTTGTATCCTGCAACTTACTGTATTCATTTATTTCATTGAATAATAACAGATCATATGGCCTAATTGTAGACATTTCAGAAAATAAGGACAAGGATAAAAAAAAAATTACATTCACCTTTATTCCAATCCATGATAATTAGTATTATCAGAATTATTACATTTTCTCCAGTTTTTGTCTGTGAATATAAATGAATATATAATGAGTGTAGGACAGCAATGTAATTACACTGTAAAGTCAACCTCTGCAGACTGTAAAGTGAGAATATTACTTTAAACAATGTGTATAATATTCCATCTTTGTAACTACATTTCCTACGTCTTTGACTAATTTTAAATGACTAAAAGTCCTAAACATTGATTTTTTTTTTAATTATGGGACTTAAATATTTGAAAAGTTGTAGCTAAGTATCTCCAGAAAGTTTTCAGAAAAGTTTTACAATTTACATTTCTACTAGTAGCATATGAGTTTGCACTTTTTAAATCTCATTGACAGCACTAATAACCTGTTTTATTATTTTCTTTTATTTATTTTTTTAAGATTTATTTTTATTATTTTTGACAGAGAGAGAGAGAGATACAGAGACAGAGACAGTGACAGAGACAGAGAGGTGGGGGAGGGCCCAGAACAGTCTCCATAGTTGCACATCATCGGCTTTTCCACATAGTTTCATTCCACAGGTGGGCTCGGGGTTACACAGGGCAGGAACTGGGCTGGGGTCTTACTCCGGTGAGAACCAAACTGGGGGCACTCCCCAGTTCAACATTTGGGTCCGCACGGGCCGGAGCCAGGATTCGATCCTCGGTCCCCGGGGCTGCAAAGTGAGCGCTTAACCCACTGAGCCATCCAGGCTTCCCTTGTTTTATTATTTTCTAATCTGATAGGAGAAAAAGGTTATCCAATTACAATTTTAATTGACATGTCTTAGATTTCCTGTGAGGTTGAACTCTTTTAATGTTTATTGAAACTTCCTTATCCCATTTCTCTATAGTCCAGTTAAAATGTTCCCATATTGTTTTATTCTATTAATCTCTTCACATATGCTTTATTCTATTAGTTAACATGTTGTTTTTCCTTTTAGATTGTTTCTGAAATATTCTTTTAATTTAATTAAGGATTTTTATTTATGATTTCTTCCATTGCTTTAAGGCTTACAAAGTCATTTCCAAGTTAGAAAATTAGTTACATACTGACATGTAATTTCTTCTTTTAGAAACAGTTAAAAAGTATACAGACATTATTGCACTTCCCATATATTGCTTTTTTTTTTACATACTGAAGGCAAAACCCTTCAACAACAAAAAGAGTGCAACTCTCCTTATTGTGATACCGGCTTTATTACAGTGGTCAGGCACCAAACCTGCAATGTCTCCAGGTATGCCTATTGTGTTATATAGATGAACAGCCAAACACAGTCATGAGTATGGATAAATCTGGGAAAACAAACAAACAAACAAAGTTTCCTAGGTCTGAGTCAGACCAGTAAACCGGACTGATGCTGCCTCATAGGACCAGTAACTAAAACCTCAGGGGCTCTCAAACTCGGGTGAGCTGCAGGGGCACCTGGCAGTGTCATGGAAACCCGGACTGCTGGGTCCAGCCCCACAGGTCCTGATTCAGTGTTTCTGGGGTGGGGCCCAGGCATTTGTATTTATTTCTAACCGTTCCTGGGTGCTGCTGTTGCTGTTCAGGAACCACAATGGTAGACCCACTGCTGACACTAATGGTTCCCCTCCTTCCTATTTCACATGCAGTAAAACTGCTTGGAGGATTAAAGCACTTACTGTGAATCTAACAGTCCTCATGATGGGCATCGCTGCTGAAAGCAACTTAGGTTCCATTAGGTAATTAAGAACTGAGGAGCGGCAGCTTTGGATCTAAAACTGACAGACTGGCATGAAGACAAAATATTGAGCAGAGAACAGTTCTGTTGGTACCAGATTCGATGTGAGGCAAGACTCTTGTCTACTGGAAGCAAGTTATCCTTAAAGTAAGAAAAAGTAAAAGCCCTGCTATTTTCTATGTCTTGGTCCCATGTAAAAAATGCCTCATAGGAATGAATATGACTTCTGGTTTATTTGTTTATTTGTTTGTTTGCTTGCTTGGTTAGTTTTTTCATTTGCTTTCCCTGCAAATTTTATCAACAGCTTCATGGGACAGGTCATCTCCAGTTCTACAGATGAAAAAATTAGATATTTAATAAATACCGGACTAGCTGAGGACTGTATTTTGTTTCCTTTGATTTTTAGTTTTTCTGCTTATAGAACTAACATATGGGAAAGCCAGGATGGCTCAGCAGGTTGAGCGCTCACTTGCAGCCCTAGGATCCAACGATAGAGTCCCGGCCCATGCAGACCCATATGCTGAACTAGGGAGTGCCCCCAGTTCGGTTCTCACTGCAGCAAAACCATGGCCTGGTTCCTGCCCTACGCAGCCCCATATCCACCAGTGGAATGAAACTGTGTAGAAAACAAATGACGTGCAACTATGGAGACTGCTCTGGGCCCTCCCCCTTCTTTCTGTCTCTGTCTCTGCCAAAAACAATAAAATAAATATTTTAAGAAAAAAAAAAAGAATAACATATGGCCACTGCCAAGCTTTGAAAAATACAGAGAGATCTGATCACTCATAATCTTACCACACATGAAAAAAATCAGTCAATGTTTTGATACATGTCTTTCCAGTCTCTTCATACAGATTTGGGTTATGCTGTACCTGTAGCTTTGGGTAGTGTTTCTCTCATGTCATGAACATGGGACATCAAGTGCTCTCAACTGCCCATGGTGAAGAATTTTAAGTCCAGCTCCTCGCCCTTGTCAGCCACGGCCCTGGGTCTAGCATGTATGAATTTTACTACACCTGCTGTGTATTATCTCACAGGAGGAGTGGACATTTAGAAAGGACGCTGAGCAGAAATGTTGATGGAGAAGTCAGTGTGACAAACAGGCCCCGGTCTGGACCAAGCCTGCGTGTGGGTGCCACACACACTTTTATGTTAGTATAACACAGTGTCTTGAACATTGCACACACCTGTGGGGGTAAACAAGCTATAACAACCAGCTCACATATGAGCAAGTGAAGGCTCAGGACATTTAGGCAATACTCTCGAGCACACACAAAGACCAGAGAGCCCATATGAACTTATTTGTTTTTTGTTTTTGTTAAATTTATTGGGGTGACATTAATTAATAACAATTACATTGTTTCCAGATGTACAAGTCTACATTACATTGTCTATACATCACATTATATGCTCACCACCCAGAATCAGCTCACTTTCCATCACCATGTGTTTGATTCCCCCTCCCAATTCCCCAACCCTCAATCTCTCCCATCCACCTCCCCGCTTACCCTCAGTAACCACTACACTATTGACTGTGTCCATGAGTCTTTGTGTCTTTGTTACTTTCAGTTTTATATGCCACCTATAAGTGAGGTCATGTTTCTTGATTCTTTCATTCTGACTTATTTTGCTTAATAAGATGTTTTCACGGTCCATCCATGTTGTCACAAATTGCTGTATTTCATCTTTTCTTATTGCTGAGTAGTATTCCATTGTATTAATGTACCACAACTTCTTTATCCAGTCATCTATCAGAGGACACTTTTTATTTGACCCCCAGACCCAGACAAATTCCCATACACCCAGCACCACCCAATGAACAGATCCATTTGCTTAACTATTAATGCACTTCACTTCTTAAAACAGAAAGTAAATTAGTGACATGTTAGTGAATGAGGTTGGATGGTGAATAAGAAAAACATGTGAGCAAAGGAGGCCAATGCTAGAGCACCCATTCACTGTATTCCAGAGTCACTGCAGCCGACATGTTTTACTCACACTCTAAGTACCTACAGTAAGACATACAAACAGCCCAGCTTTCCTAGTGAGATGTGGACTCTCCTCAGAGGGAGAAGGGTTTAGAAGAAGTGGCAGCTGGACCCTGAGACTGGCAGAGCTCTGTGAGCTCCCATGGCCTTTTCCCATACTCTCCTCATTGTGTGCTGTGCAGAACCCGGTGAAGAACAACCTGCACAGGGGTGGAGGTCAAGAGGAGAAATGCTGACTTGGGTAAACCTTGTGATGCAGCAGTGTGGAGGTCAGAGATGCAGTCTCATGCCCTGTCCCTGAATTTTCCAAGAACAGGTCCTGTCTCTCTGCTCACCCTCATGAATGTAACTTCTCCTGGTGAGCTCATCCTTCCCTGGGATTTCAGTCCCCACCTCTGATGAATCCCAAGGTCTCCAGCCCTGGTCTCTTGCCCATGATCTATCCCTGATTTCAGCTATGCACAAACATTCCTCCTCTTGGTTATGTGACCCTCACCTTATTCTCAATATGTCCAATTTAGAATTCAACTCCACAAAGACTTATTTTCTCCATGATCTTATTCCTGTCAATTAAAGCCAGCTGGGAACCTTGGAGTCCTCTCAGTTCTTCTGTTTCCTCAGAACCTAAATCCATTCTGCTAGTGGTTCTGAAGTTTTGCCCTTTAAACTATACCTCGGTTATGGTCAATAACTTTTCTATACTCATTACCTCCACCCTTTTCAAACTCTTCACCATAACAGGACTGGAATGCTCTCTTTTCTTACTTTGCTCACTTAATTCTCTCCACAGTTCAAGGTTTAAACCAAGTGCTCCCATTTCTTGAAGCCTTATATGATCCCTCAAGACCACATTTGTCTTTTTTTTATTGAACTTCTATTCATTCTATTCAAAAAATTGTTATTAATGGCCTCTGTGTGCAATGTGTCCAATGCCAGGACACTACAACAATGAAGTCCTTGGCTTCAAGGAGACAGATTACAGTCTAGTAACCATCACACCAGTTAACGCTTCTTTACTTTCTCTCTCTTAATTCTATTTCCTCAAACCACATTCTTAAATAGCCAGGACTGTGTCTTCAATGTCTTTTGTAAAACCCATGGTGACAGACCACAGAACACATAACATGTTCTTATTAACTACTTATTGGTTATATGCGAGATGGGTGACAGAATCAGATTAGAGATACATATCAACTGTAACCCTTCTCAAAGTTACAGAAGTATCTTTGGTTAAGGAAAAAACACATCAAGAAATTAAAGAAACCATGCTGTATTTGAACAGTGTTTAATATATCTAACCAATAATTCAATTTAACTTGTCAAATTATTTGACTCAAAACTTTAATATGATTGATAATCCATCTTCTAAATTCCATAATTATGAAATAATAGTCACAGTATAAGATTACAGAACTAATATAAAAATGATTTATAGCACTTCAATAATTCAAAGGTAGATATTTGAAATTTCCTAAGAGATTTTACAAGACAGAAATGGGAGTAAAATGAGAAACATCAAACAAAAATTCTTAGACAAAATCATTCAGTCTTATTAAGAGTACTGATAGAATCCAAACACACAAGACAACCATGACATTCTCTCAGCAAGGTCTCCCGGAACCAGGGAAAGAACTAAGATCAATTAATACGGATGTGTCCTGTTTTAAATGTCACTAGGAAAAAGACTTTTGTGAATCAGAAGGAATGAAATCTCATTTCTCCAAAATGTGAAATTCTTCCCAATATAAGGAAAAAACAGGGAGATATTTCATTCCTCCAGCCCTTAAATGAGTATAGTTCTGATTCTTTGTTCAGAGGACCTAATATGGACCTCAATTTAGACATGACATCAAGGTATATATATATATCACTCCAACCCAGGAGAAATCTTCATGTGCTGAACAGAAGCTCAAGAACTCAGTTTAAAAATAGTTCCAGACGCATATTTATTGTGAAGCTTAATCTTTAAAAAAAAAATTCTTACTCACCTGCCAGAATATGCTATCTATAGTGTTTCCAAGAAAACCATCACGACCTTCTGAAGACACCAGTTTGGGGCCAAGAATTGTCATAAATTCATCAAAATCCACCTGGCCATCCCCTGAAAAGAAAATATATAAATATAAATAGAAAAATAGTTGAAACTGACTACTATACCCCATGAAACAAACATTTCCATGTTTTTCTCCTTGGCATGATTTCAGGAAATAAAGATCTTGTATCATTATTGAAAATGGTGCAACATTCTTAAAATACCAAAAGGAACACAAGAAATTACTGGCAATTATAGTACACCCAATAGCACACGTTCCTAATTATCTGTCAGTATTTCTATCTAAATGCCCAACCAGAATCTCCTTATGTGGTCACACATCTCACCTTCTGTAACTCCTGGACTTCAAATTTCCCAGCTATACATGACATAAATTGTGACTTCATCCTTATGTCTGCCTTCATCTTTGTCACCCACATATAAACTTAGTTGTCAGGCCTTATTGAATTCACCTCTTAGATACCTGTGGTTGTTCTATTTTCTTTGTTAGAGAGTATGGTTTGGGAAATAATGCCAAGAACCCATGTTCCTAGTTATAATAAAATGGCTTTCTGCCTTCAGACTCTATTCTCCACACAATCTTTCACACAGTTCTGAGTTTACTTCCCCAAAAGCATATCTGACTATGCGTTATAAATCAACAGCATTTTTAAAATAAGGAAACGACCTCAGGATAGCGTTTAAGTCCCACCATCCTCCTGTCACCTTTTGCTCCCCACCTCTGAACAAAATGCCATGCTTTCTCAAAGCTCCAACCTCTGCATTTCCAGGATGCCTTTCCCATTTGTGGACCTGGTGAACATCTTCCTGTTCTCTATGATAGAGCTTTTCTTCCTGACCTTTCTTCATCTCACCAGACACAATGGCCAAACTTTCTTCTGTCTCTCCTATGAACTTAATGTGCACCCATTATAGAACTTATCACCCTGTACCTCAGTCACTGATTTGCATAGTTATCTCCCACCTGGATTGTGAGCTGTGCAAGATCCAAAACCTACTCCAAAATGTCTTTGTATGCTCAACACCATTCTGGGACTTCAGTATGTACTTATAGAATTAGGCATTCAGTATGTACTTATAATAGAATGAATGAATGTCTTCTCTTGCTTGTTTTTTCTTGCTCAGTTCAGCACGAACCAGCTCACACAAAAGCAGCCCTTCAAGGTATTGCTCCTAGCCTCAGTGACTCATAAGTGTGCATTCTGCAACCTTAGGACTTTTTTTTTTTCCCCTAGTGTGAGGATATCCTTAGGACTCAAGGGGGGTGCCTCGACCAACAGCTCGCCACATCTTGGCCTCAGCCAGTAAAGACGGGTCAGGAGTCTGCACACAAGCTTGCCATAATGTAGGTACATCAGTCCACTTCCACAGTGCAATTGCCTTTAAAGAGCCCTCGTTCAAAACTTATTTCAGAAAGTCAGGAAGATGTCATCAAAAAGACGTCAATAATTCACATAAAACTTTCTAGAGGACAAAAGGAGGTACAAAAAGTTAGTGGGGAAGGAAAGATTAGGCACCAAATGAGATGGAGCAGTCAGTGGACTACTGAGAGGACATTGGTTTCCCTCTCACCATTCAACAAAATAAAGAGATCTAAAATTCTACCCTCTCCAGTCACCATAAGAAAGTTAATATAAGCAACAATAAGTTTAAAAAATGGGCAGATGACCTTAACAGACACTTCTCTCAGGAAGACATACATATGGCCAACAGATATATGAAAACATGCTCCACATCACTAGCAATTAGGGAGATGCAAATAAAAACCACAATGCGATACCATCTTACACCTGTTAGAATGGCTAGAATCAACAAGACAAGGGATAACAAGTGCTGGAGAGGCTGTGGAGAAAAAGGAACCCTCATACACTGCTGGTGGGAATGTAAACTGGTACAGCCACTATGGAAGGCTGTATGGAGATTCCTCAAAAAATTACGAATGGAATTACCATATGACCCAGCCATCCCTCTACTGGGCATCTACCCAAAAAACTTGAAAACCTTG
>PVKE010006260.1:0-55193 GCA_004027555.1 Craseonycteris thonglongyai
GGCCGCGCTCCGAGTCTCTGTCCCCGAACCGCTGCTTCCCTTTTCCTCTCCCGCTCTCCCCTTTTTTCTCTAACCTTTGTGTGTTGTTCCGTGTTGTGTGGTTCTCTTAGTTGAGGTTTCTTCTCAGGGTTTCCCCTGTGGATTCCCCTCTGTTCACAAGGCCCTTCCCAGGCAGTTATCGGCGTTCTCCTCTCATGCCCCACATTTTATTTTAAGTAGTCATTCGTTGGTCGATGGGTATTGTAGGTTGTTTCTATTTCTAGCTATTATGAATAACGCTGCAAAGAATATCTGTTGTGAACGTTTTTGTGTGGATATTTCTCTTTTAATTAGACATCTATGATTTTATTAAATTAGGTACTTGGTCTCAACAGATGTTCCCCCAAATACCACGAGTCTTCCTGAATAGCAAAAAACTTAGGACAGATAACCTCAGATTTCATCCAACTTGTATGGATATGTTTTTTAATTCTCTTGGGTATATCTTAGGAGAATTCTGGGATCATTTATTAACTCTTAACTTTCTGTGGAATTGCCAAACTGTTTTCCAAAGTGGCTGATCATTTGAAATTCCCATCAGAGTATGAGGATTTTTATTTCTCCACATCACTTGTTACTGACTTTATGATTCTAGTCATCCGAGTGGGTGAAGTGGTATCTCGTTGTAGTTTTGTTCGGATTTCCAAATCCCCGATGATGCTGAACATCTTTTCATGTGACTATTAAACACCTTCTTCTGAAGTATGTCTATTCAAGTCCTTTGCCCACTAAAAAGTAACTTGTATTATAATTGTCCCATTTTTAAGTTCTTTATTCTGGTTCCAAGCGCCTTATCGGGTGTGTGATTCTCAAATATTTCCCCCCAATCTGTGCGTTCTTTCTTAACCGTGTTTTGAAGCACAACATGCTTACGTTGTGATGATGTTGAATGGTATCCTGTGGTGTGAGGTCTGGCTGCAGCGGCCTCCGTTTACCCCGCGAGCACCCCGTTTCTCAGCCCCCCCGCTCGTCTCTGAGGGGTGACGGCCTTTGCTCCACCCCCCTGCCCTCCCCACCCTCCGCTGAGCTCCCCTCATGGACCCCAGACCCCGGGCAGGGCGCATTCCCTCTCCTCCTCCGGCCTTCCCGGCCCGGCTGCACCCCCAGCCCCGGGACTTGACCCGCCTTACGAGCCGTGGCTGCGCGGCCTCAGCCCATGTGTGCAGCGGGCACTCGACACCGGCTCCCAACCTGTCCAGAGCCCCGGGCCGCCGCCGGCCCGTCGGCCCGCGCCCGCGCGCGGCCTCTCTAGCCCTCCCGGCTATCTCGACGCCTCCCTTCCTCAGACGTCAGCGCCGGCCCTCAACGCGCGCGGCCTCTCTAGCCCTCCCGGCTATCTCGACGCCTCCCTGCCGCCGACGTCAGCGCCGGCCCTCAACGCGCAGCTGCGGCGCGGGCGCGCGTCGCTTCCGGCTCGCCGTAGTAGGCGCGCCGCCGCTTCTTCCGCCCGCGGCCCCGGTTGCTGCGAGCGGAGCGGCGCCGCCTCGACCCTCCCCGCCGCTGGCTCCCAGCCCCCGACCCCAGCTCGCCGCGGCCGGAGCGCGGCCCAGGCCCCGGGTAGGTGAGGGCGCCACAGGGCGGCTGGGCGCGGGCGGGGGGCTCCCGGCGGTCCTGCGCTGAGGGGCCCGTCCGGCCGCCTCACCTGGGCGCCCCGTCGAGAGCAGGCCGCTGCCGCCGCCTCCGCGCGCGAGGGCCGGGGGTTGGGGAGCGGCGGCGGCGGGGCCGGGGGCGGGTCGTGCGGCCTGCGACCCCGGGGCCTCGGCCTTCCCGGAGCCCTGTCAGGGGCGCGCGCGCTGTGGGGACGGGTTGGCTCCGCGCGGACAAGCGGCCCCCGGGACGCGAGCGCGCGGCGGGGTCGGGTCCGCGGGGCGCCTGGCTTCCCCTCAGCAACGGAGGCGTGTGTTTTGTTGGGTTCTCGGGCTTCGGCGCCCGGTCCCTTCCACAGGGTTGGGGGGCCCGTGGAAGGCCCCCCGCCCACGGCATTGATTCTCCTCCGCGTCAGCGGTTCCCGCCTTGTCCGGTGTGGGGACAGGTGCAGAAGCTCGTGACTTCTCCAACGGTCAGCGCGGGACGCCCCCGGGCGGTGCACGGCTGCCTCGCGTTCTGACCGGAGCAGGTGGTCGGAACGTGGGGGTCTCCAGCCTCCGTTCCTCCGCGTCCTTCGGGCTCTGGGCAGGTGGCTAAGCCTTCTCACCTCAGGGCCTTTGCGCTGCCGGTCCCCGCCCCCGCACCCTCGGAAACCTGCAGCCGGAGGGCTCGGGGCCGCGTGTCCGTCAGAAACGACAGAGCAGGGGAAGCTGGGAGGGCTCCGCGGGCGCTGCGCTCGCTTTGCAGCCTCGGGAACCCGGCCCGTGTGGTCCCATGTTCTGAATTGGGGGGTGCCCCCCCCCCGCATCCGGCCCCTGGCTCGAGGGGCGTGCGTCCCATGCGTGGGTGGGGGGCGCCCCAGTTCGCGCCCTGTGCGGCCCCTGCCCACCTGTGTGGAAGGAGAACCGGTGAGAACAACTGAGGAGACTGCTCTGGGCCCTCCCCCCTTCTCTCGCTCTGTCCAAAACAGTGAAATCTTAAAAAGGGGAATCTCAAGATACTAAAAAAAAACAAAGAAAGAAAGAAATAACATAGCAGAGTGCTAATAGTGTCTATCCCTGGGGTTGTAGGTGAGTTTTGTTCTCTTTATTTGTATTTCCTGATGCATGTTCACAGAATGTACAAATAAAATGTTTTTTTTTTGTAACCTTATATTGTTTTGGGGGGTTTTTTAGTGGAACCAATGGAATGGTTGGAAAAAGTAAAAATGTATTTTAAATTTTTTTTTTTTTTTTTTTATATTTATAGAGAGTAATTATTTTATCTTCAGTGCATATTTATTTCTATTTTACTTTTGACAGATAGAGAGAGAGACAGAGACAGAGACAGCTAGAGAACTGAACTGTGGGAACTCCCCAGTTCAGCATGTGGGTCCTGCCTGGGCCGGAGCCGGGATTCGATCCTCGGTCCTCGTGGCCTCAAAGCAAGCGCTCAACCCGCTGAGCCGTCCCGGCTTTCCCTAAAAATGTATTTTAAAATTAAATCATTCTGCCACCGTGTCATTCCTGTTCTACAGTTGGAATTGTGTAACGAAATCTTATCAATACGTGCTTTTGAAAACTATAGTTTGTGTGACCCTGTGCCCTTAAGCCCTGCACAGTAATTGCAGTTAGTGCGGTAGGAGCTGTGAGCGTCACTTGAGCTCCCATGTTGGGTCCGCTCTTCATTGCCTTCTCCAGGCTGTGGCTCTAATGTTCCTGTCTTGCTCTTAGTTCAGTTTCTCTCCAAAGCAGATCATGAACCTGCAGACACTCCAGCTGCCCTTTCAGTGCCATAGCTTCCTTTCCTGTCAGAATTGGAAAGAATCGTGGCCTCCCTGTCACCACGTCCTCTCCTTCCCGTTTCTCCTGAACCAGCATCGGTCAAGCTTTAGGTCCCACCTCTCCTCTGGAGCAGCTCCTTGTGGGGTTACCTGTGCTGCCATGTGGCCAAGTGCCCCAGCCGGCAGCCTTTGCCTGGTGCCCACGGCTTCCTTGACACACTCTCGGTGGCTCTGGGACACCACTGTTGGCTCTGCTTTTCCTTTGCTGACGGTGACCCCCAGGCTCCGTGCTGGTTCCTCCTCATCTTCCTCATCTACAAGTGCTGTAAAGCTTCAGGTGGTGCTCAGACCTCTCTGGTCTGTGTACCCCAGTGCTCTCACCCTTGTCATGGCTGTGGATCGCATGCCGACATGTCCTGAGTGTGTATGTCCTGACAGGGTCTTTCGTGTGTCAGACCTGCTTCTTGTACACCCTTGCCTCTCTCTGTTAAGGGCAGCTCCATTCTCCCCGTTGCTTAGTCAGAACTTGTGTGATCCCTGTGTTCCTTCCACATCTTGAATCTGATCTGTTACCACTCTCAGAATTGCTCTCAACCCCTGTTGCTGCTCAGTGCCTTGTTGGCCATGGCTATTGTTTATGCCTCCGGGTCGCCTCCCTCGGATGGTCCCAGGACCTCCTCCTGCTCTCTGGACCCCTGTACTTGAGTCAGCATAGCAGCCTGGTTGATACATTAAAGCATATCAGATTGTGTACTTCTCTGCTCAGAGCTCTTCATGATTTCCCATCTTCCTCAGAATAAAAGCCAAAGTCCTTAAGGTGGTTTATGACGACCCCTGTGACCAGGTCCCTGCTGTCCCTATGACCTCATGTCCCCTGACTCCAGCCACATGTATTGGCTCTGCCTGGAACACCAGGTCCCTGCACCATGGGTCTGACTCAGTGAATTCTCTTTACGGAACTCCTGCTCTGGCAGCTGCCTGTATAGCTCAGCACCCTGCCCTCCTTGCTCGCCAGGTTCGTGCCTCGTCCTCCCTAAGTTCCCCGTTGCACGGAGGGTCTGGCACTTGCTGCTTTGTTCTGCCTGACTGTTCCCCTCTTGAGGGCAGGAACTGTGCTTTGTTCACTCTTGGGCCCCCAGTATTTCAAAGAGTGTCTGATGGAGTAAGCACTCTATAAATATTGTTGAGCAGGTAAATATTGCACGGATTTTTTTGTAAAGCAGGTGGATTTGGTAGTGACATAGGTATATGGGGGTGATTGCTTCCCAGGGGACTGAGGAATAGACTTCATATGCTGTGAGGTGAGGTTTGATGTAGATTTGGGGTTTCAGTAGGTAGGTGGAGGTGAAAGGGAGGGAGTCAGGTTGGAGGTGGGTGTGCTTGAGGCCGTTTGGGGGAGGAGTTTGCTACCAGACCTTGCATTCAGGGGGCCCTCTTCACATGGGTTGTCCACAGGTCTATCTTTTTCTCCTGTGTCTCAGTGCTTGTCTTGCCTCTCAGTCAGAGTTTGATTGCCCAGCTCCGCCTCGGGATCTGTGGTCCCAGTGTGATGGCAGTGTGCACCTGGGGGTCTGCTTCCTTCCTCTGCCAAGGCCTGTGCCCACTTGAGCCTCTTCCTTTGGGTGAAAGATCCAGGCTCTGCTCCAGCAGCCTGTGAAGGGGCCAGGTGCCCGTAAGGAGTCAAGACCCTAGCCCTTTCTGTTTTCTTCGGGACTGAGCATCCTTTGGGCCTGTAACTTCAGCCCTGACCCCTCTGTGGTTTGCTTTATTTCTACTCAATGGAAATTTTTATCTTGTTTTGGTGCATTGTAATAGAAATACATTTTTTAAATCACTATGTTCTGAGTGGAAGGGAAGGCCACTCTGTTTTACTTTAATTTTTTTAACTTACACATGATAGTATTCATGGCAGTCAGGATTCAGAACAGTCCCTTTACCCCAGACAGTTTCCTCGTGCTTCCTCTGTGGTCCCTCCTCCCAGCAGCCCGTGCGCCTGCTCGTGTGTTCTCCAGGATGTCGTCAGTTGAAGGACTCACATTTGAAGCCTTTGAGTCCCACCCCTTGCTGAGCACAGTGTATCTGAGATGTATCCAGGTTGCAGTGAGTGCTGAGAGCTGGTTTCTTTCTGCTGCCAGTGGGTAGTACTCCATAGTGTGGATGGTGCACTTACCCCGAACCTGCTGAAGAACACTGGCTTTTACACAGGAACAGACAGATGCGTAACTCATGCTGTGCGCTAGTCAGACAGTGGGGAAGTGTGTGGATTGTGGCAGAGTTCCTCTTTGCTCTCACTCACTACTTGTGACTTCCTCCCAGAACTAACTGTTGTGGTATCCATTTCCCAGGTTCCTTTCTGCACATTAGAGCCGTATACTCCACGAATATCCCCACAAGGGGTGAAGTTGGTTCTTGGGAGGAGGGTGAAACTATCTTAGATAGGACGGTGGTATCTGGCTTCCTGAGGGATCATAGCACATCAGCAGATACACAGTGCAGCTGTTGCTTTAATGTTGTGGTGGTGGTGGGGGGCATGATTAGGAGAAATGCATGCCCACATGGGCTCCTGAGAGGCAGCGGAAAAGAGGTTGAGACAGCAGAATCGTGGATGGGGTTTGCAGTGCTGCCCCTTGGTGTTTGAGGAAGCACTTCTTTCTCCAGCTTGTCTGGATGTTCCTGTCCCACTGAGATAGTCCCTCCAGGTCTAGTTCAGGGGCTCTGGTCCGTTAGGTTAAGGGTCCCCTAGAACTGCCATGAGCCTGGCATCGTAGCCTGTTAACTTCGGGGATGCTGGCAACCTCCAGTCTGGGCTTACCTGCTTCTGCATTGCATTCCCTCTCCTCCTCCGGCCTTCCCGGCCCGGCTGCACCCCCAGCCCCGGGACTTGACCCGCCTTGCGGGCCGTGGCTGCGCGGCCTCCGCCCATGTGTGCAGCGGGCACTCGACACCGGCTCCCAACCTGTCCAGCCGCCTCGGGCCGCCGCCGGCCCATCGGCCCGCGCCCGTGCGCAGCCTCTCTAGCCCTCCCGGCTATCTCGACACCTCCCTGCCGCCGACGTCAGCGCCGGCCCTCTCCCTTCAGGGTGATGTGGGTGCTCTCTGCACAGTGTTGTTGGTCCTCTGCACCCTGGCGCTCCCGCCTCTTGGTCTTCGGCGCTAACACTATAGTAGTTTATGCCTCCCTGCTTGTCTCCCTCTCTTACTGACCAAGTACTTATTGAGCATCTCTGATCTGCCATGGAATGTTCTAGATGCGGGTGGTTCATCTGTGAACACAGTCACATGTTCCTCTCTTACACTATACACAGCTGTGGTTGGCCAGAGAGGTTTGTTTTAATGTGTGTAGAGACATATGGAAATATACATGGGTCTGTATACATGTAGTCATTCAGTACACACTTATATGCTATACACGCATTCAGCTTTATTTAAGATACAAAATTTCACCCTCTCTGAGTACCCAAAAAACCTGAAAACCTTAATTCGCAAAGATACACACACCCAATGTTCACACTGTTCACGGTGGCCAAGTCGTGGAATCAGCCAAAGTGTCCTCTGATAGATAACTGGGTAAAGAAGTCGTGGTACATTTATACAGTGGAATACTACTCAGCAGTAAGAAAAGATGAAATACAGCAATTTGTGACAACATGGACGGATCTTGAAAACATCTTATTAAGTGAAATAAGTCAGACGGAAAGAATCCAGAAACATGAGCTCACTTAGAGGTGGAATATAAAACTAAAGTAACAAAGAAACAAAAACTCATGGACACAGTCAATATTGTTTAGTGGTTACCTGAGAGTAAGGGGGGAGGTGGGTGGGAGAGCTGGGTAGTGGGGAGTAGGGAGAGGGAGTCAAATATATGTGATGGAAAGTGAGCTGATTCTGGGTGGTGAGCACATAATGCGATATGTAGACAATAGAATGCAGAATTGTACACCTGGAAGCAATGTAATTGTTATCAATTAATGTCACCCTAATAAATTTTATTTATTTATTTATTTTTAAATATATATTTCTTTTTATTTATTTATTTTTTTATTCATTGACAGGGAGAGAGAGAGATACAGAGACAGAGACAGAGCGAGAACTGAACCGGGGGAGCTCCCAGTTCAGCACATGGGTCCGCATGGGCCGGGGCCGGGGCCGGGACTCGATCCCTGGTCCCCGGCGCTGCAAAGTGAGCGCCCAACCCACCGAGCCATCCAGGCTTCCCCCTAATAAATTTTAACAATAAAAAAAAAATACACAATTTCAGTACATACAGATTTCCTTTTTTTTTAAGGACAAGATATATATATATTTTAATATTTATTTATTTATTTATTTATTTATTTTTGACATAGAGAGAACTGAACTGGGGGAGCTCCCAGTTCAGCATATGGTTCCGCACAGCCGGGGCCGGGATTCGATCCTCGGTCCCCAGGGCTGCAAAGTGAGCGCTTAACCCACTGAGCCATCCTGGCTTCCCCACCTCATTCTTTTTTAATGACTGCCTCTAAGGGGTAGCTATACCAAATTTTGTTAAAATTCCCTAAGGGTGGGCATTTACATTGGCTGCAGTTTTGCCTTTTTTTAAAAGACATTGTTTATGAGAGAAGGTGATAGAGAAGTGGGAGAGGGCCCAGAGCAGTTTCCACAGTTGTACATTAGCTATGACATGGTTCCATTCCACACAGGTGGATGTGGGGCCATGGGGGGCGGGAACCAAACTGGGGGCCTCCCGCATGGAAGGTGAGAACCTTCACCACCATCCCAGTGGTTACCAGTTGTGCCTCAGTTCAGCACATGGAGTTGCATGGGCCAGGAATTGAATCCTGGACCTCATGATTGCAAGGCAAGCGCTCAGTTGCTGAGCTATCCTGGCATCCCCTGCAGTTTTGATATAGTATAATAATGGACATCCTTGGACAGTTTATGTTTCCTTGAATAGATCCTTGGAGTGGCGCTCCTTGATCAGTACACATTAGAATTGTGATAGTGTCAGGTTGCACCCTGGAAAGCTGTGGCTGGCTTTACTTCCCCTCTCATCAGCTGCTCTCCACCTTCACAGCCAGGTCCTGTCTAATCTCTGTCCCTGTGGTGGTTTTGCCTGTTCCAGAATGTCATGTGTCAGTGACCCGCAGTGTGTCAGGAGTGCGGTCCCTGTTTCACTGAGGCGTTCTCCCTTGTGTGGCTGTCCCATGGTCTTCCTCTTCGCCAGGTGAAGGTCAGTATTCACATCAGTGTTTCTGTGGATGGCTGTGTAATTTACAGCTTTAACAGTGATGGCTATGTTATGAGATTGGTGTCCTGCTTTTTTTACTTAGTAGTAGTATGTCTGAAAACTTCCACTTTCCATTACATAGTCTCCATTTAGGACATGGATGTCCAACCTTCTGGCTTCCCTGGGCCACAATGGAAGAAGAAGAATTGTCTTGGGCCACACATAAAATATACTAACGCTAATGATAGCTCATGAGCTAAAAAAATTTTTTTCAAAAAAAAAAAATCTCATGTCTTAAGAAAATTTACAAATTTGTGTTATGCCAAATTCAAACCCATCCAGGGCCACAGGTTGGACAAGCTTGACATAGGACGTGAACATTGAATGGTTCTGGTTACAACTTGTTTTACTTGTACTGCATTATTCTGCAGTGATTATTTTTATGCACACTTAAAAGAACAGGTGGGTGAATTTCCTCAGGGGAGAATTATAGAGGAAGGATTCCGAGGTCACTGGTAATGGGATCAGATGGGTTCATCCTGCTCTCCCACCACGGTGGCCTGCCCGTGGGGCTCTGCACCCTTGCGGTCTCTGCTCCGCCTCCGTTAGTCTCCCACGCCCTGGGAGCGATGTTGGCAGGGCTCCAGGTGTACAGTGTTCTGTCTGGGTAGGTAGGCATGGGACTTAGTTACTTCGGTCTGCATGGCTTTGATTAACAAGGTTGGACATATCCCTCTAAGCTGGTGAAGTAGATGTTTTTCGTCTTTTGTAAACTGTCTCTTCTTGTCCTTTATTCATTTTTCTACTGGGATTCAGTGTTTTGTCAATTTGTAGGAGTCCTCCTTATAGCACTGGCAATAGCTCTCTTGTTACAATCACTTCAGATACCAGGTTTTGATTTTGATAACTTTTGAGATTTAAAATTTTTCAAATTGTGTGTCTTCAAATACATCTTTTCAGATACACCTTTACTGTTTTAAGCTTAGGAAATGGATTACCCTTCAAAGCTTTTGTAAATATTTACTTTTATATTCTTTAAGTTTTTCTGGTTTGATTTATTTACACTTAGTTTAAAACTTGAAATGTTAACTTATAAAAGTGCTTTATTTTGGGTTTATTTGGTGAATGATATGTGATGAGAATGTAGACTTTTTATCATGTGTTAGTCAGTTGTCATCGTATTTTCCCCCTAAATCTTACCTTCGTTCCCTGCTTTTTGTGAGTTACTATACGTGAGAGTTTCTGGCCTTTGCTTTTTCTCTTATTGGTTGCCTTTGATATTCTGGGAATGTATTCTCAGGAAGTCATCCTAAATGTGTCTGTTGCGTTTGCTTATTCTGTTTGTGTTCCA
Organism: Craseonycteris thonglongyai; assembly: GCA_004027555.1. NCBI lineage: Eukaryota > Metazoa > Chordata > Mammalia > Chiroptera > Craseonycteridae > Craseonycteris > Craseonycteris thonglongyai. Next base: position 9,946 of record PVKE010006260.1, read on the forward strand.
GTACGCACTAATCTCTCTTGCAACGTTTGTGTAGCAAGATCAGGATCGTGTTCTGAAAGCAGGAGCATAGCTAACCCCCTCCACACTGCTCCCCAGTACCCACAGAGCCAAGCCCCTCTGCTGGGCGCTCTGCATAAGGGCGAGGATGGGTGTCCTGGGTTGGTGGTGGTTGCTGTTCCTCACTGTGCTCCTGGTTCCCCATTGGAACTCCGTCTCAGGGCTGGCCATCAGGAAGCACATGCCCTCACTGCTGGTTACAGTGTGCACTGACTTTTGTTTCTTCAGCCATTATTTGAGTAGCCATCCATAGCTTTTGATTTCATATAAACATGCATTTCAGTAGGGGTCTGGGCTGTGAGAGCATTCATTCATATGTCTATTTCACCTTTGTAAGATTTGTAACTTCTAGTTTATGGTTTTTTTCTTTCCTTGTGCATTTTCTCTGATAAGCAGTGGTGCCCAGAACGTGAAACGATGTTCCTGCCTGTCTTTGGGTGGGGAGGAAAGAATACCAAGAAATGAGCAGCTGGTATGTCGTTAAGACTGAGGATTTTAAATGGTGGGAGGACAGTTCTGAACCCGTGACCAGCACAGTGGTGAGGGGATGGCCCGAGGGGCTATGGTCCAGTCCTGTTCCCAGTGGGCACTGAAGCTGTTGCTGTGTCTGACATGGGAGTGTTCTCCTGCCTCACTCAGAGCTTGTCTCTTCCACACCATCCTCTGGTGTCTTTTGTGAAGGCTGGCCTCCCTCGGGGTCCCTTCCACTCTGCCACCTCTTTCTCTCCTCCTGTGCACTGATGGTTTTGGGGCCGTGAGCCTCTTTGGAGTCGTGGCATCAGCTCTCAGAGAGTTCATAGACCTCAGATGGCGCCGCTCCTGGCCATTCTGTCTCTCCTGTGGGATTTTCTTTCTGACGGCCTCCCCGTGCTCTCCTAGACAGTGCTGTGGTGTGAGGGTCTGGTTTGTCCTGGCTCCATGACAGCTACATGCCTCCCAGGCCTGCCTGCAGGAGCATGGGGTCTGTAGCATCATGGCGTGTTAGTGAGGTGGCCCTGGTGTTCCTGAGAACCGCTGGCTGTGCAGGGCAGTGGCTGTGGTTCTGGTGACGGGGCGACTGTGGCCAACAGTCCCTGCTGCCTTTGTGCACTCAGCACGTCCCCACTGTCTCCTGGGCTGGGCGGTGTGGCAGCGACAGGTCACCCTGGGAGAAGAGAAACAATGGGAGGAAACGCACCATCCCGAGTGCCTTGGCCTTGGTGCTAGTTACCTTCCCAGGTAGCCAGTTGGCATCACTCACGTCCTCCTGCCAGGCCCTAGCCCGGGCCCAGCAGTGACCCAGAAGGTCTTGCCCCATTCGTGCTAAGGGACTGTGTGTGCAGGGCCATTGCACACATAGCTTGATGTGAAGTGATAGGACTCTGCCCCGGCCGCCATTGGGAACAGACCCTCAGAGCATCTCCAGGCTGCTAAGTGGTTCTCGTCATAAGCTGCGGTCGGGTACTCAGGTTTGCCTGTAGGTAACGTGATCTTCACTTTGATTTTTCAGGAAAACATTAAGTTGGATAGAAAAGGGGGGTGATAATGCACCATGGCAGCGGCCCTCAGAGTGTCCCGCACCAGCTGCAGAGGTCCCGGGCCTTCGCCGGCAGTGAAGCAGAAGAGCCGCAGGCCCCTCCAAACCCACCCCCGTCCCCCGCCACGCCCTTCGCGCCCTCAGCGAGCCCATCTGCACCCCAGTCGCCCAGCTATCAAGTCCAGCAGCTGATGAGCAGGAGCCCTGCGGCCGGGCCAAACGTGAACCTCGCCCTCCAGAATGTGGGGCCGATGGTGGGAGGAAACCCAGCGCTCACGCTGGCCCCCCTGCCGCTCGCCAGCCCCACTTCTCCCGGCTTTCAGTTCAGTGCCCAGCCGAGGCGGTTTGAGCACGGGTCGCCATCCTACATCCAGGTCACATCGCCACTGTCCCAGCAGGTGCAGACACAGAGCCCCACCCAGCCCAGCCCCGGGCCAGGGCCAGGCCTGCAGACTGTGCGGGCGGGCGCCCCGGGCCCAGGCCTGGGCCTGGGCAGCAGCCCCACAGGGGGCTTTGTGGATGCCAGCGTGCTTGTGCGGCAGATCAGCCTGAGCCCATCTGCAGGTGGGCACTTTGTGTTTCAGGAGGGCTCCGGCCTGGGCCAGATGGCCTCGGGAGCCCAGGTCCCACTGCAGCACACAGGCCCACCCCTGGCGGCCCGGGAGCGGAGACTGTCCCAGCCCCATGCGCAGTCTGGGGGGACTGTCCACCACCTGGGACCCCAGAGCCCCGCGGCCTCAGGCGGGGCCAGCCTGCCACCCCTGGCCACCCCCGGCCACATCGCCACGGCGAGCTTGCCACCACAGATCAGCAGCATCATCCAGGGGCAGCTGATCCAGCAGCAGCAGCAGCAGCAGCTGCCCGGGCCGCCGCTGCCCAGACCCCTGCTCCCAGGGGTCGGGGGGGTGTCGGCATTTGCAATGACGTCCCCGCCGCCCCCCAGCAGCCCTTCCAGGACTGTGGTGCCTCCGGGCCTGTCCAGCCTTCCCGGCCCGTCCTCGGGGGTCAGAAAGGCCCCCAGGAAGCTGGAGGAGATCCCGCCGGCCTCCCCCGAGCTGGCGCAGATGCGCAAGCAGTGCCTGGAGCACCACCACCGGGAGATGGAGGTCCTACGGGAGGCCTTCCGGGACTCCCTCATCGAGCTGTTCTTCCTGCAACATCTGCAAGGCAACATGATGGACTTCCTGGCCTTCAAGAAGAAGCACTATGCCCCGTTGCAGGCGTACCTGCGGCAGAACGACCTGGACCTGGAGGACGAGGACGAGGACGAGGACGAGGAGGAGAAGGCTGAGGTCATCAATGACGAGGTGAGGACGGCACTCCAGCAGTCCCAGGACTGTCGCACGTGCACCTGGGAAGCCGCGCAGTAGCCCATGTGCTTTGTGAGGATGGGGCCCCACAGCAGAGTGGGTTTCGCTGTGGTCTTCCTGGGCAGGAAGAGCTGCTCTAGCTGGTGGGAGGCAGACCCCAGTACCTTATTTACAGCAAGGCTCCTCCCCACCCCAACCCCTGTGGTATAGCTAACCTGGCAAGACCCCACCTGGCCCCTGTGGTCCTGAGTGTGCGGCCAGCCCAGCCCGGCCCCAAGGCGTGTATACCTTAGGCAGGTTCTCCAGCCTTCATGTCCGTGTTACGTAGGCCCAGCCATTCAAACACCGCGAGCGTGGTTTTTAAACAGGGATGCAAGTATTAGTAAATGTAAATATTTACATGGTATCTTCATGATTAAAATACAGTTATGGCAAAAACGGTGTTTGGGAATTTTTAGATGTAGTATTAGAATTGAGAACATGCTCTAACCTCACACCTTTTGATGATGTTTAAGGTAGAATGTTTTTTAGGTAGTGAAATTTTGGGGTGCCTGGGATTGGTGCTTAATAGATCCCCCAAGTTGAGATTCTTAATATCCTTGTGGTTCCTAATCCTTTTATTAGCACTTCTGAAAAAGAAGGTAGTCACAGCAGGCGATAGTGAGAGGGGCCGTCATGCACTGTACTTGTGCCTTTGTGTTGTGTAGTGTACGCTGTGTTGGTGGAGCTGATTTTGTTCTATGATACAGCTAAAATAATTTAAGTCTCTGTCACTCTTCTCCTGCAAAGAAACCAGCCTTTGGCGAACAAAAACTGGTCTCTTTGCTCAGCCGTCCTCATTGACCCTTGTGGACGTGTCTGTGTGGCTTTGCCATTTCGTGTTTTCTTTACCACCCTTTCCGGATGGACTATTTTCCGAAAGGCTTATACGATTACTTTGAGGATTCCGCCTCTGTGAAACAGTGCAAAGCAGGTCTCTTTTTGTTTGTGCAACCCTGTGGTCTGTAGGCGCAATCTCACCTGTGCTCGTGAAGAGTGAGCAGCCCCTTTTTGCACTGCCTGTTGGCATGGCCCCCCACACAGTGGGCGAGGGGTAGCGGTACAGCCTGCCTGCCTGCGAGGTTCTCAGGGCTTTGTCTCTGAGGACTGTGCTGTCCCCATTCCTAGCACTTGAACTTGCAGAATCTGAGGGTGTAGCGCATTTCTGCAAGATTTGCAGTTGAGTTAGGTTATATTATAAATCTGTCACAAATCAGTTACATTGTCCTTTTATAGGATTTGATGCAAAAACATTCCATTTTTAAACCAAGACATCATTGAGCTATCAGCAGTAAAAGTCTAACGAAATTTTGAGCAGTCTTAAAAATTATGTTGCCTTTTTTTCTCAAAATATTTCCTCTCAGGTAAAGGTTGTGACAGGAAAGGATGGGCAGACTGGTACTCCCGTTGCTATAGCAACCCAGCTTCCTCCAAATGTTTCTGCTGCTTTTTCATCCCAGCAGCAACCATTTCAGGTACTTTTCGATGGTTCTCAAATGTAGTCTCATCCCAAACTTTTCCTTCATTCAGGTATTTTAACAAACTTCAATTGCTATTTGCTCTTCAGCATTGTTTTTCCAGAGCCCATTCCTTATTTTAAAACAATAAGTCTTCCTGCATACGGAATTGTCAGGTGGGATTGCATGACTGAGTGAGCACCTGGACCTCAGACGCATTGTTCTGTGTTGACCTGTGGTGCAGTCGTAGTGCCAGCGTGCATGTCCTCCAACCCTCACAGTCCTGTCCACTGTGTGCCAGGCTCCCGCGTGCTGTTTCACTGTCGGGTCTTTCTATGTCTTCTCTCTGTGTTTTTGAGAACAGTGCACAATAGAACAAGGAAAGACTTAAGCAGATGCTAACTGGATGTTTTCTGTAGCTAGAAGAAACATGGGAAGCACCTGAAACCGTCTGGGCCTTTGGCTTCTAAGTGGATGTTAATTGATACAAACTGATTGGTTTTAACTTTTTGAAAATTAAGTCACTCAGTGTTCCATTAATAATGCCAAGGACCTAAAAGTGTAGGTCAGATTCTGGTAGTTTTGAAATAGATCATGCTGGGTTCTGAAAGCAGTTTCATCTTTGTGCTGATACGGTTTTTTGTTTTTGCTTTATTAATTTTTAATTTTGATATAATTTTAAATGTATATGAAAGTTGCAACAATAGTACAAAGAACTCCCCTTATATGCTTTACCGAGATTCACCAGTTGCTAATTTTTTGCCCCATTTGCATTGCTCTCATCCTGTCATGCATGTGCACACACATCCCCCCTGCACCACCTGAGAGGTAAGTGGCAGATACGTGATCATGCACTTTTTTTTTTTTAAGATTTATTTTATTGTTTTTGATGGACAGAGTCAGAGGTAGACAGAGAGAAGGGGGAGAGCCCAGAGCAGTCTCCATAGTTGCACATCATCAGTTTTCGACATAGTTTCATTTCACACAGATGGGCAGATGGCCCCGCAGGGCGGGAACTGGGCCAGGGGGGCCTCCGACATGGGAGGCTTGCTCCAGCAAGAGCCAAACTAGGGTCCACACCCCAGTTCAGCATATGAGTCCGCATGGGCCGGGATGTGATCCTTGGACCCTGGGGCAGCAAGGCAAGTGCTTAACCTTCCAAGCCATCCCAGCTTCCCAAGATCGAGCACTTTTATTCCTAATACTTCATTCAGTGTGTCGTAGGCAGGAGTGTGGTGTGGCCTGACCACAGCCCCGCGCTCAGGTCAGGAAACGTGGCCATGACACAGCACTGTGACTGCACTGTGGCCCACGGGCAGGCTCGTCCCCTCCAGATGCTGTCCTTGGTAGCCGTGTTTCCCAGGCTGGGGTTGCCCACTGCTTAGCTGTCATGCCGGTAATCTTCAGTCTGGGCTGGCCCCCTCAGTCTTCCAAGACCTTCCCATTTTTTAGGAGTCCAGGCCAGAATGTCCTTTGATGTGGGACTGTGGTTTTTACTTGTGTCTGATGCTGGTTGTGCATGTTTGAGAGAAATACCACAGAAGTGACACTGTCCTGCTCGGGGCCTGTACCAGGAGGCCGGGATGTCAGCTCATCCCATAACTGGTCCACCAGGCTTCTCCAGCAGCAGGTTGCTGTTTTTCCTTGGGTAAATGATAAGTAATTTGGGAAAGCACTTCAAGACCATGTAAATATCCAGTATCTCCTTACACTTGTGAATAACTAATTCCAGCATCTGTTGATGAGCCTTGTCAAAATCAGTTATCTCCTTAAAGGTTGCAAAATACATGTTCTAATTTCATTATTTCTTCTGCATTTATTAGTTGGCATTCTGCAGTAATGATGAGCTTTTTTTTTTTCTCTTCCATTTATATATGGGTTCTTATACATTATAAGTGGGTCATAATATGTCACTAACAGCATTTATTTTTGTTCATTTAAACTTATTTAAGTCAGTAGACTCACTCACTTTGGTCTGTAGTTCCTGAGTTTTTACTATGTAGAGCCGTGTGGCTGCCACCGCCGCCGGGACACCGGAGTCCTGTCACCGCCAGTGTGCCTACGCTCTTGTGCGTCTTTGTGGGCAAATCTCACCCTCCTAGCACCTGTCTCCATCTCTGATCCCATCTCCTGTGGGCATCATGTGTGGGAGGGTCACTGTGTGGCACACCTGTGGCAGTGTGTGTGTGTGTTTTGCTGAGTGCTGCTCTTGTGTGGGTGTTCTCAGTTCACCCAGTCACCCTTCAGAGGACATTTGGGTTATTTCCAGTTTGGGGCACTTGGGAATAAAGTTTCTGTGACTGTTCATATACAGGTTTTAGTGTGATCTAGGCCTTCATGTAAGTACCTAAGAGATAGATTGCTGGGTTGTTGACTAAGTGTGTGTTTGACTTCATAAAAAAACACAAACTTTCCACAGAGGCTATACCAGCCCTGCGCCCTCCCCAGTACTCGCTGTTTTATCTTTGTGAGAGGCATAGGGGTTTCAGTTTGTCTAGCTCTAAAGACTCACTGTGGTGAATGCGCCTTCATGCATTCCTTCAGTGTTTCTGTGTCTTCTTTGGGGAAGCGTCTGTTCATTTCTCTCACCCTTCTTTTTCATGGAGTCAGTTGTTCCATGATTATTGCATTTGAGGGTTCTTTGCATAATCTGGATATAAGTATTTGTCAGATATAAACCTGCAAAAAATTTTTTCCATTCTGTGACTTACCTTTTTCTTCTTTTATACTATTTTTTCACAGAGCAAAAGTTTTAAATTTTGAGATGGTCTATTTTAACCATTTTTTTCTTTCATGGATTGTGCTTTAGACATCATATCTAAGAACTCTTTGCTCAGCCCAAGGTCACAAAAATCTCTTTATGTTTTTTTCTATAAGTTCTATAGTTTAATGTTTCACATTTTGGTCTGCAGTTCATTCTGAGTGAAGTTTTTTGACGTTGCAAGCGTAGTTTCATTTCATCACACAACATGATCCAATTGTTCCAGAACCACTTCTTAAAGCCTGTCCTATGTGTTTCATAGGTTGAGTTGACTGCACGCTGGCCAGAAATCAGTTGATCCTGACTATGTGGATCTGTTTCTAGATTCTCTTCTCTTCCATTCACCTGCATGTCTTTTTGCTGCTGCCACACTGTCTCAACTGCTTCTGTAGTAAGTTTTGTAGTAGTTTTGCAGTAAGTCTGGAAGTTAGGCAGTGTGAGTTTTTCAACTTTGTTCTTTTTGATAATTATTTCTTTCCCTTTTTGATATCCACAAACATTCTGCTAGGGTTGTGGCTGGGATTGCATTGGATCTGTTGACGAGTTTGGGGAGAAGTAATATGCTAGCAATATTGCATCTTTCATTCTAGGAATACGGTATACGGGGGCTGTCCGGAAAAAATCCAGCCATTGTCAATATAATGAGGACAGTTACATGGCTGTATACTTTCCAGACAGCCCTTGTGTCTCTCCATTTATTTTGGTCTCTTTTAACTTCTTCAGTGTTTTATAGTTTTCAGCATCCCATTTCTGTCTGTATTTTGTTAAATTTATACCCAAATATTCCAATTTTTCTGTGGTATTGTAAATGGTACTAAAATTTAAAAAAAAATTGTAGTTCGTTGCACTTATGTAGGAATACAGTTGATTATTTCAACCTGTAATCTGCAACCTTGCTAATCTCAGTTCCAGGAGTTGTGTGTGTGTGTGTGTTTGTAAATTCTATGGGATTTTCCATGGAGAGAATCATGTCTGCAAAGAAATCAAGATTTTTTTTTTTTCCCTATCTTTTTTTTTTTTTTTACCTTTTCTTGCCTTACTGTATTAGCAAAGACCAGAATATGAGTGGTGAGAACAGACATTGTGGCCTTCCTCCCAATCTCAGTAGGAAAACATTACTCTTTCACCATTAAGTATGATGTTAGTAGATTTCGTAGATGTCCTTTATCAAAGGGGTAAGGAAATCCTTTAAATCTTAGTATTTGTCATGAAGAAATGTTGGATTTTGTCAAAAGCTTGTAGTCACATGATCTTGGGATGTTTTTCTGTGGTCTGTACACATAGTGAATTTCACATGCTGAGGTGTAGTTTATAAGCAAGGAACACTCTCACATCTTGAATGTGACGGTTTGACAATTTGTTGAGTTTGGCAAATGTCCAGGTAACCCACACACCTGTCGAGATGTCCTCTCTGTCACTCTCTTTGTGCTGTCTGCTGATCATCTTCTGTCCAGCCCCACCCCCGCACGGTTTTTTTTTGTGTGTGTGTGTTTTTTTTAAATGGCTTTTATTTATTTATTTTTTATTGTTTTTGACAGAGAGAGAGAGAGATACAGAGACAGAGAGAGAACTGAATTGGGGGAACTCCCCAGTTCAGCACATGGGTCCACACAGGCCGGGGCCAGGGCCAGGACTCAATCCCCGGTCCCCGGGGCCGCAAAGTGAGCGCTCAACCCACTGAGCCATCCCGGCTTCCCCAACCGCACGGTTTTTGATGCTCAGTTATCCGTCATTTGGCCAAGTGGAGCCCCTCCACGCTGGCTGTCGCATGCTCCTGACACCCCTCCCCTGAGACACTGAGCACAAGATGTGGAGGCCCATGTGCACGTGCCTTCACCCCAGCCAGGGCGTGGGCATGGCTCAGGGGCCTCCCTTCCTCCTGGTGGGGGCACTAACTTGAACCTGAGGCTTAGGTGCTTCTTGTCATGCATTTGCTACAGTGGAAGGTAAGAGTTGTTAGGTTGGAGATGGTCAGAAACTTGATTAGTGTGCAGGTGTCCTTCCTGTTAACCGTAGAGGAATGTAACACATTGCTGCCTGTGCAGGCCACACCGACAGACACTTGCAGCAGGACATTGGGGTACTGGGGCGCGGGGTCCTTGCAGACTTGTGAAGATGTGTGGTCTCCACAGTGACTGCCGTCACACTCACCAGGTTGTCGGAAACGAAGTGGGACAGAGTCTGATGTGGCTCGGTGAGATTGTCACGTACTTCTAATGGCAGTGTCGCCTGGAGGCCTTTGGAAACACTGGTGTGACCTGGAGTTGCATTTAGGAGTGTGCGGACCCTTGGACCCAGCAACATGGCCGGAGGTCCTGCTGTGTGTGTCAGGAAGCACATGTGCTAGATCCCTAGACCAGGAGGAGCCCGGGTGGCCGTCAGCGGCAGAGCAGCGCAGCAGCCGTGCTCCAGGAGGGCTCACACGCACGCACAGGCGCCGGGTTCCTTCAGTCCCAGGAGCTGGTAGGAGCATAGCCAAACAGGCGTGATGGGACATGGGGGACACAGGGCGCCTTCACAGTGCGGGGCCTCGTGCACAAGGCAGTTCACGCCGTCGGTCGTGTGCCCAGCCTGGGGTGCTCCCTGTGCTCCTCTTCTTTTGAGCTGCATGTAGCTGCTTCTGCTTTCCCCCAGCGCTTTACTGTGAAGGGTCTCAAACAGAGAGCAAAACGGTGAGCCGTGTTCAGTAAACACCTATATCCCACATTTAAATGCTGGTTAACTTTACTGTGCTTTTAAAATCACATACAGATGTTAATTGTTTCTTTTGTGTATATATATATGACATATTTCATAACATTTAAGAGAGTAAAATATGAAAAGCAAGGAATATCACTTTTGAATTACAAGTTTTTGAGGCAAGTATTTAGTGGATGACAGAGGAAATAGGAAAATAGAGGGTCTGTCAGAAGAGAGTTGGAATGTGAAGATCTTTTCTTTTCTTTTTTTTAAAGATTTTATTTTGTCTTGAGAGAAGGGTGAGAGGGTGTGGGGGGAGGGCCCAGAGCAGTCTCCATAGTTGTACATACATCATTAGTTATGACATGGCTTCACTCCACACAGGTGGAGGTGGGGACATGTGGGGCAGAACTGAACTGGGGGCCTCCCGCCTGGGAGATGAGAACCTTCACCGCCATCCTGGCGGTTACCGGTTATGCCGCAGTTCAGCACATGGGCTTGGATGGGCCAGAGCCGAGATTCAATCCCCAGACCTTGCAGTTGCAAGGCAAGTGCCCAACCTATTGAACTATCCTGGCGTCCCCCACACATGTTTACTTATAGAAGGAACCATTCTAATTAGAGAGTGTCTCTCAGTACTACTTTTCTGTTAGAGAAAAATGAATAATTATCCATGATTCCATCATCCAAAGATTTTTTTTTAATTGTTAAATTTATTGGGGGTGACAGTGGTTGATCAGAGATTTTTTTTATATTACATCCATACCAGTTGACACAGTGTATTTACACTTCTTAAAATTTCATTTAACAAATACTCTTTATGTTTTATACTTCCAATAATTTTCATTTTAACAGCTCTAATACTCATCACTTTGAGAAGCTATAATCCATTTAAACCACTTTTCTAATTTTAGGTTATATACTATTTAGAAAAAATTTTTAGGAGTGACATCAGTGAATGAAGCAAGTCTATTCAAGGAGTTCACCATATGTTTGTCACTTTGTTTTTAGCTAAAAGTGGTGCTAGAAATACATTAGTGGTCCCAGTTCTGTTATATCCTTGCCAGCACTGTTAAGCATTCTAGAAAGAATTTAAGATGCATTCTCAGAGTGAATTTTACTATTTACAACCAATTATAGGATTTTTATGGTAAACTAAACTGTTGCTGGTTAAGCTCCAAAAATAACTTCAGCATTCTCTATATTGCATACGCTTTGATTTGTCTGCTTCCAAAAGGTTTTGAGACCATATCGAAGAGTGCAGCTACTGTATGCAAAATAACACTATTTTATTAATTATTTAGATCTCAGAAAACTATCCTCAGTATAGATTATTTTTCAGTGATTGTAGTTTAGAGAAAATAATTACGTTTCTATAACTCTCCCCAACTATTGTTTTTTTTACTCTTACACATGTGTTCATTTTTTTTTTTTTTTTGGTGGTAGTTCACCTTGTTTGAACAGGTTAAGAAGAAAACAAGCATGTGTAGTCCGGCTTCCCTCTGCTGCCCTGAGCCGTGATTCAGCTGGGGGGGACATCTTTCAGAGTCTCGACTTGAGAGCCCCAGGCTCACCCAGTCTAAAGTCCTGTCCACTTACAGTCAGTCTTTTAAGGGGCTCAAGAAGGTCGTCTGTCTTTTCCTGAACCCCTCTGTCCTTGCGGTGGCTGAGCACCCAGCCTCAGACATGCCACAGTCCCAGTTAGCTTACAGTTTGTGTATTTGAGTTAGGTAGATAGTTACGCCCCATTAACTGCCAACTGCAACCACTGGTCTTAGTTCTTTCTCTAGAACGACATAAGCCTGTGCCTCTTTAAGGCAGCAGACATTACAGACATTCCAGGTGTTCTGTGAGCTACACCTCTAGTTCCTCAAGTGTTCTGTTGTTGATGTGTTTTCCGTGTCTCTGTGTTTTGTAGTAATCTTGAATTGGATTTTGAATGTTGTGAATGATAGGTTGTCAAGTCTGGGTTCTGTCATTTTCTTCTGAAGAGTACTGGTGGCTTTGCCCTTATAGCCAGTCAACATGAATGAGCTGGAACCGTTCACTCAGCCTCCTGAGTTTGGCACCTGCAGTCTCATGTAGGTATGTGGTATGCCCAGGTCTTTGAGTCTGCACCTGAGCTAAGGAACAGCGTGGTGGCTGCCTTCTTCTGTCCCGGTGCTCTGCGAGCAGTGAGGCTGTGTCTGGCCTGCGTGCCATGCCAGGAAGCTGGAAACCTCTTCTGGTTCTGCTCCCTTCCTGCAAGTGCCGTTTGGGGTTCGTGTCTGCCTGCCATGTCTCTGTGTTTATTTGGAAGTACTTGGTCATTACTAGACATGGAGCCCTTTATCAGCTTCTTGTATTTAAAGAGAAAAATCCTCCTTTTGGTTTTATAAGTAATGCATGTTCATTGTAAAACGTTTGGAAATGTTAGAAGAGTGCATACACACACATTCTAAACTCCCTGTAACTCTGTCCTCAGAGTGACTGCTGTCACATGGTGTCTGCTTTTTAGATCACTCTCCCTGCAGGCCCCCATCTCTGTTAAATGTAGACGAGTGTTAGGCTTCCTTTTCCATCTCTCTGAAACTTGGCCCACGTGAGGCAGCAGCCTGGTCCTGCCTGGTGCTGTCCGGGCAGTGTCCACTCCCAGGGCTGCGAGGAGCAGCGATCCTGTGCATGCTTCTGTCACTCCTGCATTTAAAAGGTCTCGCAAAGCGTGGGACATCACTGATTCACTAAAAAGCGCGGCCCACCATCCTTAGGGCTCATTGTCACCGTAAGAACTGTGTGGAGATGTGAAAGGAGCGCAGTGCCTTGCGGCTCCTTTCTGTTTGGGCAGTAGCTTCTCATTCAGACATTTAGCATGACCTCCATCTGTATCACCCGCTGTGTTTATCAAGTAGATGCTAACTGTCCAAATGCCATTTTGAAGATCCAAGTTAATTCTTTTACACTAATAACTGTGTGTCATTTTCCAATAGGAAAGCAATTTCAGCCTTTTTTAAAATTAGTCGCCGTTTGTTTTCGGGGAAATGAGTGATGACAGGTGGTGTGGTTGACCAGCGACACTGAGCTATACGTCTGCGTCTCAGGCTGGTGTTTCCTGGCACATCCCCTATTGCTGCCACTCTCTGTGCAAAGCCAGTTAGTGTCGTAAGCACTAGGTTGCTATGGTTTGAAATTCCATTTAAAACCAGAATAGTTTATCTTTTACAAGTCCTTTTTTTTTTTCCAGAGGTAAGTTAGAACTTTAAATTATTTACTATATATTAAATGTATGTTGCATATGTATATTTAAGTACATTGGGTAGATAACGTTTGTCAGAAAGGAATGAGCTCAGTGTTTGGAATAATTATGAAAGTTTTAGTTTTATCTTGTGCACTTAAATTATCAAACTCTCGTTTAATTTTTTCCAGCAGCAAGCCCTCACGGGGACCCTGGTGGCCAGCACTGGAGGTGCCATAGAAACGGACCCCTTTAAGAGACAGCAGGCAGGACCTCCAGCAGGTACGTCAGGGAGCCCCGGCTCAAGTGGCCTTAAGAACCAGGTAGCGTCCCAGTGGGGAGTTATAGCGTCGTGGCCATGTGTTTCTAAAGTGTGGACGCTGAAGAGCTCAGCTGTGGTTAGTCTTTCTACTTTGAAAGTTAATTTTTCTCTTGGTGAGTATCAGCTAAACAGGGTATTTATGGGAATGCCCATGTGTACTGAAAGTAGAGGATTGCCAGGCGAGAGGTGTAGTCTGTTCTGAATTTCTCAGTGCATGTCTAAGCCCTTCAGTCCTTGTGACACGGTTAAGTGTAATACCACCTGCTTTTCCAAGATGTCATTCATTTTTTCAAACTGAATTTTTTCTTCAAGTTATAAACTACACATTTTATGTAAAAGTTTTTAAACAGTTCAAAGGGTGCAACTTAAGTCTACCTCTGGTTTGGCATCTTCTGTCTACTTAGCTACAGAGGTAGCTGCTGGTAGCGTCTGCATTTTCACATATTCTTGTGGCTACACACAAGCATTGTTCCCCCTGTGTCCCCTGAGAAAATTCAGCTGTGAGCGTATGGACACCGTTATGGCTTCCATGTTAACTCACCAGGCCACTTTTCCCAGTCCTGGGCCTCATTCTTTTTTTTTTTAATACATATTTTTTTATTTATTTAGACAGAGAGAGAGATGCAGAGACAGAGAGAGAACTGAACTGGGGGAGTTCCCAGTTCAGCACACGGTTCCGCATGGGCTGGGGCCGGGATTCGATCCTCGGTCCCTGGCGCTGCAAAGTGAGCGCTTAACCCACTGAGCCATCTGGGCTTCCCCTGGGCCTCATTCTTTTTGATGGCTACATAGTGTTCCATGGCATGGGTGGTTCCTTCTTAATTCATCAACTGCTTGTTAGTACCACCTTTTCCTGTTATAGTCAATGAAGGATGGAACAGCTAGTCTTACATCTTTTCTGGCATGTTTGTCAATGTGTGTTAAGGAGCAACTCCTAGTGATCAAACTGTTGGATCAGAGTGTGCAGCTAGATGTGTGGTGATGTCACACTGCCCCCCAGAAGACAGGGCCAGTCCTCACCCCGGCAGCCGTCTCTGTCCCCACACCCTTGGGCCATTGTATTAAGTATGATCACTTTTAATCTTTGTTGGTCTGACAGGTGAGACATTAAATCTTTCGTTTTGGTGAGGATTTCTTTAATTTCGATACGGTTGCACAGTATCTTTTCAGACGTCTTAACTTCCGCTCGCCATTTATGTTCTCTGTCCATTTTGCTTTTCTGGTTGTCGATAACTTTCCATGCTAATTTGTAAGAGCTTTCTGAACATGGAATAAATCAGCCTTTTGCCCCCTATGTGTATCGCACATACTGTCTCTTAGGTTTTAGCTTGTCCTTTGCCTTTTTATAATTCTTTTCTTATATTTGCAGATTTTTAATGAACTTATATTTCTTGATCTTTTGTGGCTTCTGAATTTTGGTTCATGTGTAGAAGGACCTCCCTGTTCAAGTATTATAAAAACACACTTTTTTTAAAGATTTCTGTGGTTGTATTTTTACACCAAATTCCCCTTTTCTGACAATTATTCTAGAGCAGTCTAAGCGACCTCGACTTGATGTGGGTCACCAGGGGGTAGTTTTCCAGCACCCAGGGGTGACTACGGGAGTTCCTCTGCAGCAGTTAATGCCGACCGTTCAAGGTAAGCCCCAGTGCCCGAGCTGCGGTGGCCGCTCAGGAAGGGTGCAGGCAGGGCCTGAGGCCGTGGCCAGCCAGGCTGCCATTTGAAGTGGCTCCTGAGTTGGGGGTTGGTCAGTGTGACGAGCCCCCAGAGACCAGTTCTTGTCCCTGTAGGAGCCACACAAGCCCTTGTCTTCGCGCACCTCCCCAGTTTCTCTCGTGTGTTTTCTGTGTTGCTGCTGCTGTAGGGACGCCCTGTGGCCCCTCCACAGACACGGGCTCGTGCACCTCTTTCCTTTTCACGTGCTTACCTGTAACAGTAGACCTACTGTGGCTTCCTGTGTGTGTACGTGCCAGGTGTGATAGGAAGCGTGGTCTGACCTGTGCTGGTTGAACAGCGAATCAGTGCTGTGGGGCTTCCCTGTCTTCCAGGAGGGATGCCTCCCGCCCCTCAGGCCGCTCAGCTTTCGGGGCAGAAGCAGAGCCAGCAGCAGTATGACCCGTCCACGGGGCCCCCGGTGCAGAACGCCGCCAGCCTGCACACACCACCACCACAGCTCCCGGGCAGGCTGGCCCCGGCCGGCCTCCCTGCCGCACCCCTGCCGCCGGCACTGCAGTTTCCTCAGCCACCACAGACAGCAGAGCCGCAAGCGAAGGCACTGCCACCCACCACACCTGTCCCAGCGCCCCCTGCTGGACAGCACCCTGTGCCCATGCAGCCCACACCGCTGGCCCTGCACATGCCCACACCTGGGAAGGCGCAGATGCAGGCCCCGCCACTGCTGTGCCAGCCACAGGTACTCTGCACCCTCACACTCTGCCCCTGAGGCATGTCTGGCAGGGGTAACTGTAGGGACCCGGGCGCGTTTGCGCTTCTCTCCGCAGCTTCTCTCCGCAGCTTCTCTCCACTCTAGCTCTAGGCGTAGCTGTCACTCAGCGACAGAAAACAGTGTAGTTCTTGCTGCTGCTCTCAGGATGGAGCCATGTGAAGGGCCTGTGTCCACTGCCCCACTTGCTGTGCCCAGCAATGCAGACGTCTGCATGGGCCAGTATGGGATGGCGGGCCTGCAGCAGGCCCTTTGACTGCAACACGCCATCTAGCGCACTGCCGCAGCTCCTCACTGCCCTCTAGGCCCCCCCAAGGGCACCTGTCCCCCTTGGGCGCTCTGCAGACATGTGCCCCGGGGCTGGCTCAGCCGTCAGCATGTGGTATGGCTCCATCCTCAGTGACAAGGGGTTTCCTCAGTGGGCTTGCTTTCAAGTTCTCTCAGGTTCCTGGAGATCTGTGGCCAAATGTGGGCTTCTGTAAGTCACTCAGCCACCTTTTCCTTACTGCATCTTGGGCACTAGGCATTTGCCCAACGTGCAATGAGATGAGTAGTTGCAGGCTTCATTTATTTCTTCTTCTACCAAGCAGCCCTATGAGCTAGAGTCTGTATTGTCCCCATTTTACCCATGAAGAGACCAGGCCACAGAGGCTGAGGAACTTGCTGGTGATCGGGGGTGCCTGTCAGGCAGGCGGCTCAGCCTTTGCAGGCATCGCTGGCTGTAGATTGTGGAGGCAGCGTGTAGATTGTGGTTAACACGTGCTGACTCGGGTGGCACTGAGATCTCTTTCCATCTGTTTACCTGCCTGTGTTGAAGGACTAGCTGTGGAACCGGATTTTAAATAAGCCTCTTGCACAGTGCACAGAAACCGCTCCCTTCTCGATTGGGAGCGGCTGGCAGGCTTTCTCTGAAGGGGCCGCAAAGCGGAAGCACAGGCACAGTCAGGCCCTGTAGGCGCGTGGCTCCGGGCAGTCCCCCAGGTCTGCTGCTGCTGGACGCAGCCCAGGGCGCACAGGCCACCGCTGTGGCCGGGAGAGCTTCCTTCCCAGAAGTGTGTGGCTGGCCAGGTTGCTGACCCTGGGGTAGGAGGAAATGCATTTATGTTTTACTTTTTAAAGTCTTATTTTATTGTTTGAGAGAAGGTAAGAGAGAGAAAAGTGGGGAGGGCCTAGAGCAGTCTCCATAGTTGCACATCATTACCGGTAATTGTGACAGGGCTTCATCCCACATAGGTAGATGTGGGGCCGTGCAGGGTAGGAGCTGAACAGGGCAGTGGGTAGGGGTGAGAACCTTCACCGCTGAGCCATCTTGGCAGTTACCAGTTGCGTCACAGTTCAGCATATGGGTTTGTGCAGGCCAGGGTGGGGAATCGAACCCTGGACCTTGTGAATGTGAGGCCACTGCTTAACTGCTGAGCTGTCCCGGCCTCCCTGAAGATGCCTTTAGATGCAAAGATAGTGCCGCACGCCATGAGAGACACGTGTGGCTTGTTGGGTATGTCCACCACACCTGGGTTAGGGAGGTGCTGCCTTCTGTGTCTGTCTGTCCTCACCCCTCTGGGGCTGTCGCAGAAGCTGCCTGCCCTGCTGTCTACCCCGTGCTCCCTCCGTCTTCAGTCGGGGGAGGGAGGGCCCCTCTAGTTGTGCCTGGATCTCAGACCACACAGCCCACCTGCCACAAGAGGGCTGCCGACTGTGTGCTAGTCCTTCAGAGGTGCAGGACAGGCGTTTGGCACTTTTCAACTAAGAAGCAGCTTACACAGTGAACACTTCCAAAAACCATTTAAAAAACAAATGCGAAAAGGCTGGATAAAGCAAGAAACAGAAAGCAAACGCTTACATGAAAGATAATAATGGGTGAAAGTGTGGTTTGGAGTGGGGTCTGACAGGGTTCTGTGGAGTAAAAGGGTCACTGGAGATGTGGCTTAGTTTCTGTCATTGTGACTTGTGGACGTGACCACGTGTTGGTTTGCACTGCTGTGCAGGGCAGCATCAGCTCCCCCCACAACGCTGTCTGGTGTCTGGGTGCTGTGAGCGGAGCTGGAGTCTCATCTTTACCTGCTCGCCTGTTCTCTGCCTGCTAGGTGGTGGCATCTGTGAGGCCACCTACGGACCCCTCGCAGCCCTGTCAGCGGCACCCACCCACTTCCTCTACCTCGACCACTGCTCTTGCCAGCAGCTCGGGCCCAGGCCCCTCGCCCACACGGGCCTCTCCAGTGAACAGGCCCTCCTCAGCAGCCAGCAAGTCGCTGTCTCCAGTCACCTCCCGGTCCCCAGGAGCAGCTGTGTCGGCCCCTCCAAAACCACAGAGCCCTGCCCAGAATGCCGCCCTGCCCCCAGATGGCTCTCAGGACAAGCTGGCAGGACAGATAGCACTGGTAAGGAGGTGGGGGGCCTGGTGACCGTGCCACTGCCACACAGCCGTCTGGTTCTCCCCAGGGTGCAGCCAATGGCAGCTGCACACCTGACTGTAAGGCAGCGCACGTGCTCTGTGATCTGTGGAAACCAGCGTTGACTATAAGTGGTCTGACCTGTCTTAGCTGGAGGGGGAGACTTGAGCAGGATCTTTTCTGGGCTGCAGTCAGTGGTCTGGGCTACTGTCACAGACCATAGCTGAGGGCAGCACTCAGAGCCCCAGGCCCGGGAGGGTCCTGCCTTGCCGATGGCACTTGCTGTTTGCTGGGGGACTAAGCAGTGGCCCGTTCAGCTTCATTAGGGGTATCAACTACATGCGATCAGTAGGATATGACTAGCCCAGCGCTGCCTGGCCCAGTTTAGCCCAGCGATTCATGTGGGGCCCATTTTATTGGACCTGGGCCCCCCTTCCTGATGAGGTTAACGTGGATGCCTGTGCCTGTTCTCTGGCATGGGCCTGCACTCTGCATGTCTGAGATGGGGCAGGGCTGCCACCTCAGCCACCGTGAAGGCTCCAGGAGAAGCCGCCCGCCTGCCCGCCGGTTCTGCCCTGTGTGTACAAACCTTGCCTTTGCTACTTAGACTGTCCCGTGTAGGGTCTCACGAAACTGCGATCTGAATTGCTGAAATGCACTTAATAATTACTCCCTCCTTCCCCCAGGAAAACCAGATCCATCAACGAATAGCAGAGCTGAGGAAGGAGGGCCTGTGGTCCCCACGGCGCCTGCCCCGGCTGCAGGAGGCTCCACGCCCCCGAGCGCACTGGGACTACCTGCTGGAGGAGATGCAGTGGATGGCCACCGACTTCGCCCAGGAGAGACGGTGGAAGGTGGCCGCGGCCAAGAAGGTGGGTCTGACACGTTGGGATGTTAGCAAGGCAAGGCTGTGAGCAGCTGGTCTGCAGATGACTGTGCAAAGGCCCTGGGGTTGCGCACACTGAGGGGATTTTAGGGAGGTATCTCACTTCATAGCGTGACGCAGTGAACGCTGTGCTTGGGCTTCTGTCTCCTAGCTCGTCAGGACTGTCGTGCGCCATCATGATGAGAAGAAGCTTGGCGAGGAGAGAGGCAGGAGAGAAGAGCAGAACCGGCTGAGACGCATAGCTGCATCGACTGCCAGAGAGATAGAGTATTTCTGGTCCAACATTGAGCAGGTGAGTGTAGAGGTGTGAGCCCGCTCCTGGACACCCAGATGCAGAGCTGGTGAGCAGCCCTCTAGCACAACTTGTGGTGACGGCATGGTCCTTGGCGTGTCCCCGGAGAGCACACTGAGTCCACACCACTGGCTCCTTAGACGGGGCTCTTCCCTTGCTTCTCTGGGTGAGGAAATGTCCCTGCCCTGTGTCTTCCCAGCCTCCCAAGAGGTCCCACATGCAGCCCTCCTTAGAGTGAGAGCGGGAGTTTGTCTCCTCCTCAGGAAAATTCTCATCTCGCCCCCTGATAGAACTTGGGCAGGATGTAGTTAGATACAAAGTGAGGGGAAAGTACCCAACTGAAACGTCCCTTTTGCACTCTTTGGAATGAGGCTGGGACCGCAGTGCTTTTAGACTGTATGTGTGAGTTCCAGTGTTTTCTTACTCAGAGCATTCTGCAGCTGTGTCAGCTCACGTCCTAGGAACATGCTTCTTTATTTCACTCTGTATCTAGGTTGTGGAAATAAAACTACAGGTGGAATTAGAAGAGAAAAGGAAGAAGGCCTTAAACTTACAGAAAGTTCCCAGGAAAGGTATGCTACTTGAACAAAAAGCCTTACCTCTTTTGGGTTGTACTTTGTCCCGATTCCCTGCTCATTGGGCACCTTGTGGCAAAGGGAGGCTATTTGCCTGATGGTCACGTTGCTGTCAGTATTGCTGTTCCAGCTGCATATTTCAGTTCTCCTGAGATTTGCTGTGTCAGCTCCCTGGAGTTGGCCATCTTTGGGGTACTGTGGCCTGTTAACTGCCTCACAGTGCTTTGCACTAGCTGCCCTGTCACCGGTGTGGGTCAGGCGCCAACGAGGCAGCGTCACTTGGGGGAGGGGACACAGTGCCTCCCATTTAGTTGGTGAGGAAACTGTGGTGGAGAGGTGACATGCTATTAGCCCGTCAGCTCCCCAGGCTGGGCTGGCTGGTGTGGCCGCCCTGGGGTTTCAGGAGGGAGGCAGGCGCGCCCCATTTATCCACATCGAGGGAATGGCAGCAGGGCTCAGCCTGAACAGGCAGAGATGCCCTCGACTCGTGTGAAGAGTGTCACTCCACAGCCGTAGTGAACCCAGGTCGTGTTACCTGTCTCTAGGAAAGGAGCTGAGGCCTAAGGGACTTGATGCCTTACCGGAAAACATTCTGGTAAGTTCAGGGCTGTTGCTACACTGTATGGGGGGCAGCGGTGTGGGTCAGACCGTGTCTGAAGCTCAGTTCCTCGTTTTTTCCTGGAGAAACTTGCAGATGATTACTCCCTTCGGGATCAGAATAGTCTGCTGTGGGGAGGAACTGATTTTCATAGTGCTGGGCTCTGGGGTGTTAACTTGGCAATTGGGAAGGTCCAGCTGAGCGCACTGTGGACTCAGTCTTCCTCCACTGCCCAGGCCCTTCCTGTGACCAGAGAGTGATGGCGGCACGCTTGTCACCGGCTCTCACTGTCTTCTCAGATGCGTGTGGGTGCTTTCAGATCATGTGTTTGCATTGTTTTCAGGATTCAGGAGTACCTACAAGAAAACGGAAAGCAAGCACATTCCTCACTGATGACGAAGGTCTGTCCCCAGTGCCATCGGCAGTCCCCTCTGCAGGGCTTTGACCTCCCCAGTGTGGTGCCCACTCGCTGTAGCTGTGACAGCAAGGACAGCCACGATTGAGAGCCACTGGGGTTATTGCGGGCTGGGTGCCGTGGTGGGTGGTGGGTGCTGGCCTGTGGGGCAGGGAGACTGTGGGACTGAGCGTGTGTGGTCCGTGTGTAAGCAAGGGGAGGCAGTGAGTCCTCTCGGGAAGGAGCTGGCTGGGGGCTGAGGCTGGCAGGAGAGAAGGTGCGGCTTACCTGGCAAGGCCCAGGTGGTGAGGGCTTCTACCCAGTGGAGACATGGCCACAGACAGCTATGTCCTCTGGGATGCTGGTCAACTATTCTATGCAGGAGCCAAGCCTATGTTGGGAGTGGGGCGTGGGTGCAGGACCACACTCGGAGCAATGAGCTGGGTGGTCCAAATGGGCGATGGCACATTCATGGTGACCCCAGACGGCACGCTGGGGGACGGCTCTGCAGCCGGCTCAGGTAGACGAGAAGTTGCACCTCATCTCTGAGTGGCTGAGCAGGCCCATCATGTCATGGAAAGCCAGGCTATGTTTCATACCCTCAGGTGGACGAGAAAGTGTGGCCCCCACTTTTCTGCTCACTCAGTAAGCGGTCATGTCCAAATTTAACCTGAGAAATTAAAGGGCTCAGTTTAACCCCTCTCAAAGCCACACAGAGCAGTTTGGAAGCTGTGCAAAGTTTGATGCATGATTGAGATGAAGTGATGTCTGTCACTGACACTTGATGGTCACCATTTCAGTGGAAGATGAGGAGGAGACCATTGAAGAGGAAGAAGCGAATGAAGGGCTTGTGGACCACCAGACAGAGCTGTCTAACTTAGCCAAGGAAGGTAGGCCGTGTGTGTCTACTGAAGTGCTTTAGTAGACGTTGCATACGCGCAAGAGAACATGTCACAGCCGCGTGGGTGG
Organism: Craseonycteris thonglongyai; assembly: GCA_004027555.1. Lineage (NCBI taxonomy): Eukaryota > Metazoa > Chordata > Mammalia > Chiroptera > Craseonycteridae > Craseonycteris > Craseonycteris thonglongyai. Next base: position 31,845 of record PVKE010006260.1, read on the forward strand.
AAAAAGCCCCATGCACCGAGCGCCTGTCCCACCTCCCCTCACCCCGGTGGTGACAGTGCCCAGGTGGCCCCTGCGGCTCCGTTCCCCAGCTCCTGCATGTGTCCCTGGATGCACGTGTTGGAACTGCATGCAGTCATGTGTGGCTGCCTGCTTGCTCACCTTTTCTCTCAGCTCCTGGGTCCCATCCACACTGTCTCATGTCGTATGGGTTCCCTGACTCGCGCTGCTGCAGTGCTGCGTGTTTTGCTGTGTGTACTGCTGCATACAGTCCGCTGGGCGCTTGGGTCCCCAGCTCAGAGTGGAGGGCCAGGCTAGAGGATGTGTGTGTGTGCCTGGTCGGTGTGATGTGGACTGGCAGAGTTTGGAGGGGCGGCTGCACCAAGGCTGTGTGTCTGGCCCTGGGCGTCCTCGCTGGTGAGCTCCTCCTCCTGTGGTGTGTGCCCCTCATGGGCCTCCCTGCCTGTGCCCACTCTCATGTGGCCCCTTTCGCTGTTCTTTGTACATCCTGGATGCGAATTCTTCGTCACTTAGTCTTGCAATGACCTTTTTTATTTTCTTCATGGTACCTTTTGATTTGATTTAACTGTTGTTGAATTTATTAACCTCGTTTATTAAATCTTGTAACTCAAGATCTTAAGGATGTCTTCTTGTATTGTCTAAAATACTTGATTTTACTCATATCTGTGTCTTTAACTCATCAAGAGGTGTTTTCGTCTGTGGTGAAGTGTGTGGCTGTCCCAGTACCGTGTGACAAGCCCAGGTGTCCTCCTGACATTCTTCCCCAGCTCACAGGGCAGGTCTTCTCATGTGCTCAGCCCCCTCAGGCACCTTCACTGTTTCTCGGGTCAGTTCGAGCCCGTTCTGCACTCTCAGTCACTCCAGCTCGGTAACACTTCTTGAACTCTGGTCAGTACGTCTCTCTGCCTATTGTTTTAAAGACTTCTTGATTATTCAGGGCCTATTTCAGACCCATCTCAGAATTAGCTCATCATGCCTCGTAGAAGAACCAGTGGGGCGTTTTGGTTTTAATTTACTTGAATTCATGAGTGTTGTTGAGCACTGCGTCGTTATCAGTTGAGCTTTTCCAGTCTGTGATCAAAATACTCATTTCCATTTACTTCGGTCCTAACTGGCTTTCAGTAAAATGTGACGACTGCGTATTTCTTATAAGATTTACTTCCCGATGCGTTACACTTTTCAGGTCATCATAAATGCTACGCTCTTAAAAATTACATTTTTAATTTGTTGCTGGTATGTAGAAATGTAGTTGATTTTTATTTGTTAATCTTACATCCAGCAATGTGGCTGAACTACTGCATTAATTCTGGGACAGGTTCTTCACCTCCAAAGGATGAGTTTTGCCTTCGTAGTCCCGGTCCTTCCATCTCTCTTCCTAAAGCAGAGTGTGGACTGGGGTGCTGGTGGTGGGCGTGAAGGGACAGTGTCACCAGGAAGGCTGTGCAGCATGCCCTCAGCCCCGATTGCTTGGCTCAGATCTGGTGTTGTCTTTTACCTCCTCACAGCCTGCAGTCTACTGGCCTGGTGGTCTTGTCACATGCCTTCTGACTGCAGCGAGCACCGTGCCCTGTCAGGTGTGACTCCTATGGTTAGGACTCGGGGGCAGCCTGGCCACTGCTCTGGCTCCCGTCCATGCAGCTGCCGGGCTTGCCAGCTGTGGCAGCAATGCTCACCCGGGGGCTTCTCCGTGGGCTACGTGAGCATCCTCATGATGTGCTGTGGTGGCTGGTCTCCCCAGAGCAGTGACCCATGAGGGTGCAGCATCTCCTTTAAGCCTGACAGGCCACTTCCTGTCATTCCCCACTGTCTGGCGGTCAGCGGGCTGGCACTGCCTGCATGGCAGGCTCGTGGCCTCCGTGATGCTGAGCTCCCTCATCCATAGGCGGCACCTCTGGTGCAGGCCCGTATGCCCCCTCCAGTAAGCCGGTGGTGTGCGTTTTTAACAGGGCTAATTCTCGTTCTTTAGTTGTCTGTCTAATCCTGACTGGATTATCTTACTGTAATCATTTTTTCCAGTTGTTTCTCTGTGTTCTCCTACTTAGCCATTATGTGACGTATATGTACATCTGGCAGCATTTTGTTATGAAAATGTTCAGACGTACAGAAAAGTTGGAAGAACCCTGTCTTCACCCACACATATATTCCACCACCAAGAGTCTGTGGCTTTTCCCCAGGATGGTGGCTGCTTTAAATCATGAGCAGATGAAGCCACGGGGCTGGTAGTCTTAATGCACGGTGCCTTTCACACTGTTCTGTTGGGGTACGTTTGTGTGGCATTTGCTGCTGGTGTGTAACACGTGCAAAGCATTCACCTGGCAGGACTGCAGCTCAGTTGGGGCTTTGCTGCCTGCCACCAGGAGATGGCTGTGTACACAGCAGTCTGGGGTCCGGTTTCCGATTACCCCCTGGACAGACCCCGGCAGTGGAGGTGACGAGGACGGGACCACACCTCAGAGCCCTGCAGCTTTCACGCCGGCCCCAGCAGGACAGAGCTGCAGCCCCATGTCCGCACTGGGTGGGGACCAGCCCACTCTGCTCTTCCATGTTGTGGTGTCCAGGCGGTTTCCTATTTGATGGGTACAGGTTGTGCCTTGGCCTCTGACTCCCAGAGGTGCTCAGTTGCAGAAATGCTCGACGGGCCCTCTGCAGTGGTGTGTGTGACACACAGCTCATGCCGTGGGCCCGAGCCTGTGCTGTGGGGCTCCAGCCACTCGGCGTACTCTGTGTGCAGGAGGTGTAGTGCTCTCACCGTACTCACAGACTTACTTGACATTTTACATTTTTAGCATCAAATTCAACAGTTGTTTTCATCATCAGTATTTTTTATATTTTTATTTATTAGCCTATACATTTTATTTCATATTTGGTAGAGTATTAAGAAACATTTCTTTGTTCTTTAATGAATGAAAATTGAATTTCTCCATTTTATTTCAGAGATTCTCCTCTTTATAAACAAAATACATTAGACCTTGTTTCAGTAATGGGCAGTTATTAGTTTTTGGAAGAAATAAATGTGCTTTTAGAAAATATATGCTTTGGGGAAAGCCGGGACGGCTCAGCGGGTTGAGCGCTCGCTTTGAGGCCACGAGGACCGAGGGTCGAATCCCGGCTCCGGCCCAGGCAGGACCCACGTGCTGAACTGGGGAGTTCCCACAGTTCGGTTCTCTAGCTGTCTCTGTCTCTGTCTCTCTCTCTATCTGTCAAAAGTAAAATAAAAATAAATATGCACTGAAGATAAAATAATTACTCTCTATAAATATAAAAAAAAGATATAAAAAAAAAAAAAAAAAAGAAAATATATGCTTTTCCCAAGGAACCACGGAAAGCCAGGGGAGGGAGCACATGGGACAGGGCCTTTCCCCAGCTGTTCCCTCCCAGGTGCCTGACGCTGGTGCTGGGAAGTAACCGCCTCTCTCCCTGCAACCCCTTCCAGCGGAGCTGCCCCTGATTGACCTGATGAAGTTGTACGAGGGCGCCTTTCTGCCCAGTTTCCAGTGGCCCCAACCTCAGCCTGACATGGAGGAGACGAGTGAGGAGGAAGGTCTGCTTTCATGCTGTCACGGGATTCGGCTTCACAGAATACTGACGAGCAAGGGGCTTACACGGAGTTGAAGTGCCCAAGTTATTTTTAGTTTGATGAGAGAAAAAGTTAGAAGTGTATATAATAGTAATTTTATATTGAATGGAGTTTTGTCAGAGCACTTGATCAACTTGTGAACAGCTGATTTTCTCCATATTTATAATAGCCATTGTTTCATGGAACTAGATTTTTACCCCATTTTTCTGGGCATTGCTGTGTTTGCTTCACACACCGGTTTTATGGAGTTTATTTTACTCTAATGAGACATTGCAAACAGACCGCAGACTGTGTGCCAGACCTTCCGCTGTTCCTCTTTGTTTTGCTCGGTGTCCTCACTAGACAGATGCCTGTGAGGGGCTCGGGGAGGGCTGGAAGGGGCTGGCGACCCGTCCTTGGAGATGCTTCTTATTTTTCCTTTCCTCTTGGTGGAGGGGCAGCTACTAAACCCTTAGTGCCCATAAATCTGTTGGTGACACTAGCTCCTAACTGTCACAGTTTCCAGTTTTACCCGAGGACTTTCCAGTGTGGTCCCGGCTTGATAAGTTTTATGACTTTGTGTTCGTATGGATAGCATCGTTAGGTATGTAAAGTGGATCAAAAACAAAATAGAATGCTGCTTAATTCTGTACTTGAAGTACTTGGATTTTGTCAACTTTTTTTTTTTTTTAACAAATGTTAAGTAGGCTCATAAAACTAGCAGAGCAATTGCAGATCCTGCTTCTCCACTGTTCACAGATACGGGGGGTGGCCCGGGTGACCAGGAGAGCCGCAAGGACGTGGTCGTCATAGACTCACTATTCGTCATGGATCAGTTCAAAGCTGCTGAGAGAGTGAGCATCGGGAGGCCTCACACCAAGGACGTCGCGGAGGTCACCGCCGTGGCGGAGGCCGTGCTGCCCAAAGGCAGTGCTCGCGTCAGCACCACGGTGAGGCCCTGCACTCTCCGGAAGGGGCGTGGGAGGCTCCTGACACCGTCCTCCCTGACATACACACACCAAGTTGTTGGGAGCAGCAGATGACCTTCCTTTCCTGCCGTCTTTAGATCTTTTCTGTGGCTTTGCAGTAGGCTTGTCATGCGACTGACATGATGTCACTTTGCTCACTGGCCGGTCTGCCGTGTCTGTCGCTGCAGGTGAAACTGAGCACCCCAGCCCTGCTCTATGGTGCCCTCAGAGATTACCAGAAGATTGGCCTGGACTGGCTGGCCAAGCTCTACCGGAAGAACCTCAATGGCATCTTGGCGGATGAAGCTGGTCTGGGGAAAACGGTGCAGATCATCGCTTTTTTCGCCCACCTCGCTTGTAATGAAGGTAAGAGCTGCTTTGTTTTGAACAGCCTGCATCTACTAGGACTGAACCGGAGGCCCTGCAACTGGCAGGTGGGGTTGGCCTGTCTTCCCTGCTCCTGTGCTCCAGGTTCTGGTCCAGGGCCCAAGGGGACAGGCTGCGTGACTGAGCCAAGGACTTGTTTACAGTCAACACTCGGTGGGGTAACTCACTGTCATTCAAAGCCCAACGTCATGTGAGACCCAGCAGGCTGTGTGGGACCAGGCTTTGTGCCTTTACAAGTCCTGCTGCCCGGCAGTCCTTGCTGCTTCCCCGCTGGCATAAGCCAGTGCGGTGGTCCCTCGTGGTGTGACTGGGACTGCACTTCCTGGCACACTGTTGTCTTCCTCATGCTGCCCCTTCAGCCTCTGCAGCCATAGCCCTTCTCCCTGAGACACCCCCTTCTCCCAAGACCCCCTGTCCCCCAAGAGCCCTCCATCTCCCCAAGAGCCCTCATTTCCCACGACCCCTCTGTCTCCCCAAGAACCCTGTCTTCTAAGACCCCCATCTCCGAGAGATTCACCCCCACCCCCGCCCTGGCTGGTCGTGGTGTTCGCAGGCCTGTTTTGTTTTCCTCGGAGTAGTCCTTACTGTTGGTAATGCGCTGCCTCTCAGCAGGAATGGCCCTCGAGGGGTGTATTGCAGGCGTGTTTCCCAAGCCTGTCATTTCCTTCTCACTTGGTTTATGCTTCATTTCTAGCACAGAAGTTGGAATTTATGTGTGTATTGCTCTGATAATTTAAAAACTCTATTTTTCAGAAGACTGAAATTGAAACTGATTTGGGATGGTTTGGGTGTTGTGACCAGAGGTTGGGAACACACGGTGAGCCCGTGTGTGACCTGTGGGTGCTTGGAGTGCCCATGGGGCTGGAGGAGGCTTCTGCTCCAAGCGCTGTGGGCTGCTCTGCTGCTTGCTGCTGCCTGTCACTCCTCCTCGGTGGGCGTGCCCCCCATGCTCACAGGGGTTCACCATGCTTCTGAATAAACACCTGTTTTATTCTGGCCTGGACTCTGCACGTGGGCGTGGGAGGAGCCCCCGAGCTCCAGGGCGGCTGCTCCCCTCGTGCACAGGGGCTGCAGCACATACCCTGAGCACCCAGTGCCAGTGCCGCGCTGACAGGAAGTTTTGGGTCTTCTCTCCTCTGCAGGCAACTGGGGCCCTCATCTTGTCATCGTGAGAGGCTGTCACGTCCTCAAGTGGGAGCTCGAATTGAAGCGCTGGTGTCCTGGGCTCAAAACCCTCCTGTACGTAGGCAGCCACCGAGAACTCAAGGCCAAGAGACAGGTACGAGACAGGTACAAGACCGGACAGGAAGCCGTCGTAATTTCTGTAGGAACCGAGTTTCAGCATGTCAGATAGCTCACTGGAGTAGTTGTGAAAGGCTAGCCTTGCTCCTGGACCCGGAGCCCCTGGGAACCACTGGATACATTTGGCAGGGCTGCCCCTGCAAGAGGCCCCAGACGCACATGGCCTCATTTGCAGCTCCCGGACAGTGAGGGGGCTTCCTCCCAGACTCCGGTGGGTTTGCTACAGGGGTACCGCAGCCCCTTTGAAACCACAGGCCGCAGATGAGAAGCTTACTTCCTCGGCTCTGACTTGTAACCCACAAAGTCACTCCCTCGTCGCGCGTGTAGGGGATGGTTGAAACATGCAGTAAGCTTCTGGAGCACCTTTGGACGGTGTTCTTGTTCCTTTTTTTCACCCAGTAGTTTCAAGCCTTTGATTCTAAGTGAAAGTATATTATAGGTCACAGCTTATGTGAAGATAAGATTTTGGCTTATCAGACTGTTGTGTTGAGTAGTATTTACTGCAAGAGCAATACCTTGAGAGGGGTTTACTTGTCAGAGTTCCTTCCGTTACTCGTTTGTTTAAAAGGCTTACAGTGCAGTCATTGCAGCATAGAGCTTCCCGTTTCCTACCGCCTCCTGAGTGTGTGCTCCCTGTGCTCACGTCACACCCTGTAAGAGCTAGTCCCGCCCCAGGATGCTCTGGGATGTGTGACCGCTCTTTTCCAAAGCTCGTGTTGATTCCCCAAAGCTGCCCTTTGATTTGTCCACACAGCGCAGGGGGCTCCTGGAGGGGAGGCCATGCTGCATGCACTCAGCCCTTTTCTGCGTTGCCGGGTGGCGATGGTGGGGCGGGGCTGGCCCTGGGGAAAACGCAGAAGCGTGCCCCCATCCTGGGCCCACCAAGGAGGCGTGGCAGCACGCTGAGGCCTTGTTCTGTGTGCGGCAGGTGTGGACTGAACCCAACAGCTTCCACGTGTGCGTCACGTCCTACAAGCAGTTCTTCCAGGGCCACGCAGCCTTCGCGCGCGTGCGGTGGCGCTGCCTGGTCATCGACGAGATGCAGTGTGTGAAGGGTCTGACCGAGAGGCACTGGGAGGCTGTGTTCGCCCTGCAGAGGTCTGGCCCACTCAGCTCGCGTGTCCTGTGTGCTTATGCTGGAGTGAGGGTCTTTGGGAGGGAGGGAGCTGGTGCGCACAGATTGCCTTTGAGCTTCGATGTGTCCCCTTCTGTGTTGTAGCACGCCGGGCTGAGGTCACTCAGAGTGTTCATTTAACTCAGCCTATTTCTTCAGGGCCTGTGGATGTGCTTGCTAGCCCACGGAACACCATAGTCCCTTTGGTCACATGTCATCGGAGCCATGGCTCCATGCCCAGCCTTGTGCACTCGGGCTCAGAGGTGTCTCTCTGTGCAGCCGGCAGCGCCTTCTCCTGATCGACGCACCCCTGCACAACACCTTCCTGGAGCTGTGGACCATGGTGCACTTCCTCATCCCGGGCCTCTCCAGGCCCTACCTGCACTGCCCCCTGAAAGCCCCCAGCGAGGAGAATCAGGACTACTACCACAAAGTGGTCATCCGCCTGCACAGGGTGCGTGCAGCCTGCGCTGCAGAGGATGCGGCTTCCCGTCGTGGGGGGTGGTGTCAGCCCAGGGAGCCGTGCATGTGAGCTGTGTGTGAGGTGCGTGTGGCTTGTGAGGTGTGATGATGTCCTTCTGAAAAGAAACAAGGGACTGGATTCCTCCTTTAGGTGACACAGCCATTTATTTTGAGGAGAACCAAGAGAGACGTGGAAAAACAGCTGACAAAGAAATACGAGCATGTTCTGAAGTGCCGCCTTTCCAACCGACAGAAAGCCTTGTACGAGGACGTCATCCTGCAGCCCGGGTGAGCTCAGGGCTGCATGTGCTCCTGGTCCTTCCTCCACCTCCAGCTGCAAGGCCAGGCCGCTGGGGACTGCAGGGGGGTGCCTCTCTCTGGCAGGTCCCTGCTTCTCCAGGCTCGCCTCAGCCGTCCCCTCCCACCCTGTCCTGCTACCTCCACTCAGCAGCTCTGTGCCTACTAGCTACCCCAGGATTCCCTGCGTTCACACAGGAGACACGTGGCCGACCAGCTCGCCTTTTCTCAGGCACGCAGGACCTCAGGCTTCAGGCCCCAGTGCGTGCCTGAGACCCGGTCCATGCTGTGCTTCCGTGTGCACAGACACTCTGTTCAGTTTTGGGATGGAAGGTTCGTCCTCACTGTAGATGCTGGCAACTGTGGCAAACACTGTTTTCTGTCCTTATTAAGTCAAGAACATTCACATTTTCTAGAGGAAGCACTTGATGGCTTCCCTTTGTCATATCCAAACTGCTAGCACCGCTCCTTTCTGAGTGCAGGGGTCCTGCATGTGGGGGCAGGGGGCAGGGGACTCAGTATTGGTAAAGCTCGGTGTTGGTCCTAACGTCAGCTTGTGAGGACCAGGTCTGCGTGGCGAGACCCCAGCCAGCCTAGTGGTTGGCACCAGTGCTGGCGGGGACGGGCTCCTGGGGGTCCTGGAGCAGGCTCGCTCAGGACTCGGGGCTGCCACCCTCACTGGTGCCAGGGGGTGGCACCGCATTGCCATTGCAGTGATGTCACCCTGCTGGTTGGGTGTGCCCCGGGGCCTCAGCCCCCAAGGGGGGGCAGTTGGGCGGGGAGCTGTGCTGTAACTGACTCGCCAAGCCTGGGGGCACACGGGGGAGGCGAGGGCCCTGGTGGGTGCACCAATGACATCCTGTGCCCCGAGCAGGACCCAGGAGGCGTTGAAGAGTGGGCACTTTGTGGACGTGCTGAGCATCCTGCTCAGGCTGCAGCGCATCTGCAACCACCCAGGGCTGGTGGCGCCCCGGCGCCCCGAGTCGTCCTTCTCGGCCGGGCCGCTGCAGTGCCGCGCGGCCTCCTTGGTCCTCAAGGCCCTTGAGCGTGACTCCTGGAAGGTAAAGGGTCCCTTCAGGCATCACTGCAGTTCCAGGGGGTTGCTTGTAAGAACGGTTTCCCCACACCTGGCAGCCAGGAGTGGCCTCTGTGGTGCACCTTCCCCTCGACATCGAGCCAGCTTTTGGAACGGAGCTGGCACGCGGGCCTGGGCCGTGCAGCGTGGCAGCGGCAGGGAGGGCTGGAGCCGTGGCAACAGCCGTTTGGGGCACAGGAGGTGTCTCTGACCTGCTGGCTGCCAAGGGGCAACCTGGTGGCCCCGTCTCGTGCTGCGGCCCCTCCTGACAGGCACTGGCTTGCAGGCCTGGACCTGGGACCTCTCACGTGTGCCAGGTGGGCTCCTCACCTAAGCAGGTCTGTGGGCCCAGAGGTGAGCAGGGTGCTGTGGGAGGGGCCCGCCTGCTGGCTCTTGCCACCACCTTGGTCACCACTCCTGGACACCCTCTTTTCCAGATTAACAGGTGACTCTGACGTGCCCAGGTATTGGGAGGTGTTTCGTAGGGTAGTTTTTAGGTGTAGGTTGTGCTTCGTGTTACAATGTGTGTTGAGATGGTTCTTCCCTACGACACGCAGCCTTTTGAATGTGTACTTGCAGATTTGTGCAGCCATTATCACCAGTTCTAGAACATTCCATCACCCCAAAGAATCCCCACACATATTAAATGTTACTCCCTACCCCTTCCCAGCCCCTCGTCTGCGTGTGCTCTGTGGACTCACCTGTTTTACGTAAACCCCCACTTCAGTGTGAGATCACGCAGTGTGTGGACTCCGTGTCACCGTCGTGTTTCCGGAGCTTACATGTGACAATGCGGCTGCTTCCTATGTGGGCTGACTGGTGTCCCAGCGCATACACAGCCCACGCACTCTGTCCACCCACCAGTTGGCCGTTGTGAATACAGCTGCCGTGGGTTTTGTGGACGTGGGCTTTGCCTCCCGGGCACACGTCTCAGCCTGGATTTGCAGCTCCCGTCTGACCTCTCGTGAGCTGCCAGACCACACCCTCCATGGCTCGTCTGCCGTGTGAGGGCCAGAGACATGCCAACTTCTGCACCAGGGGTCCCCACTGACTCCTGCTGCTCCCTCTCTCGTGCTCATGTCCTACCGGCTATGAGGCTGCGCTTATGTCAGTTCAAGTCCAAGGAAGGCCCAGGTGGAGTGGCCTGAGGGGAGGCAGGGCCTCCTGGCTGAGGAGTGAGTGTCCCCAGGTGCCACGCCTCCTCCTTGCTCACACTGGTGCGCTCAGGTCTGTCCCCAAGCTCCCCTTCCTGCACAAAGTGCAGCAGCTCCATGCAGCCCAGACCCCCCCCCCCTCTGAGTGCTGCCCCTCGGGGTGGCCAGTGCCCTCGTTCCCATATGAAAGATGAGGCAGTGGAGGCACCCTGATCCCCGAATGGGGCTTAGGTGAGCTCTTGAGGGTAGGTGGCCACATGGGGCCTGGTCTTCCTGTTGAGGACTGCACTTTGAGTCTCACTTGAGGGCTTTTACCTCAGCCTCATACCTATTCTTTCCCCCATTTTTCTACTTAGGAAACCGATCTTTCTGTATTTGATCTTATCGGCTTAGAAAATAAAATGACTCGCCACGAGGCAGAGCTGCTATGTAAGAAAAAGGTGACACGGAAGCTCGTCGAGGAGCTGTTCACAGCCCCACCCTTGCCAAACAGGCCGCCGGCTGTCAGACTGAAGCCCAGCAGGTGTGTGCTAGGGAGCGTGGTCTCCTGCTCGCTGGCCAGTCTGGCGGAAGGTGCCCTGGGGCCAGGCCTGGCTTGCATGTGAGAACCTGGGCTCCAGGCTGTGGAAAGAAAGACTGGTCACCTTGTTGGTTACCTGCTTCTCCTGGAGATGCATGGCTGCCCTGTTTCTGCGTGTCTCGCTTTAGGTGGGAGACATGGGCACTTCAGGCCTCACCTTCTAAAGAGTGGCCCTTCTTCATGGTCTTCAAGAAACATTGGGATTGGGAGGGGTCCATGTGAGGAGCAGGTTGGGACAGGGCAGTCAGGCCACTTGACCCAGGTGTGTGGTGTGGTGGTGGCTGTGGCCAGGCGTCTGTGTAGCAATGGCAGCATGCACCGTGGGGCCCCCGGTGTTGGGGCCTTGCAGGCGGGCAGAGCAGAAGGGACATCTGAAAGGAGGACCTTACAAGTGCCGTGAAGTCCAAACCCAGGTGGCTCAGGATAGGCTGAACCCGGCGACGTCCAGTTAAAAGTGAGCAAGACAGAAATTAGTATTTGGGAAAGAAAGCCACTGTGGTTGCCTTCTCTGTGCATGACCTCCCTGGGGATGTGGCACCCACCCTCCTCCCTCCGTCCCCCGGTCTGAAAGTGCCACCGGGGCCTGAAGCCCTCGGTTAAATGCACAGGAGGGTCAGCACAGCTGCCGTGCCCTCGGCCAGCCTTCTGCTGGCTGCATCTGCAGTTGTGTTGCGTGGGATTTGGAAAACATAGAATTTCTACTTTTGCAGTTTCCCAGGTAGAAGGACAGTGAAGAATGTTTGCATTGTGACAAAGTGTGACAGTGGCAGCCATGGCATGACCCTCTCTCAGGTTTAGGCTCTGTCATCTGAGAGGTGTTACGTTTCTGCCCTCTGTCCGTGGGCAGCACTGTGACATGAACTTTCACCCCACTTTGCTCTGATTCTGAACAGCAGTGTCGTGTCATGGACTTTGTCAGATGCCTTCACATGGACAGAAACTTCAGAGTTAGAGCCACAGCCACGGCTGTGTCACACCCGCAGGGGTGGATGCAGCACTTCAGTGCACTGTGTGTTGTCACACTGCCCAAAACCAGTGCGAGCTTGAGGCAGAGCAGAGACCCTACCCGCTCATAAGGAACTAGGGTTGGGAGCCCCTTGCACTGTCGGGGACAGTTGTGCAGCCTGACTGCGCCCCATTGACGCTGTGCCATCTTGCCCACACGGTGTCTAGGCTGTTCCAGCCTGTGCAGTACGGCCAGAAGCCCGAGGGCCGCACCGTGGCTTTCCCCAGCACACACCCGCCGCGCACAGCCACCTCCACTGCAACGACTGCCACCACACAGGGCCATGCTCGAGGACGGCCACCCACCGCCACGTTCTCCGCAAACCCAGACGCCAAAGGTAGGCCTCCCAGGGTGGGGCGCTCGGCGCCATGGAGGGCGCTCGTGGAAGGCGCTCGTGGAAGGCGCTCCGTGCGTGCTGGCTGCTCGGGGCAGGACCGGCCCTGCGAGGAGGTCGCGTGCAGCTCTCACGGGAGCTGGAGACTCCTGCACTCTGTTAAACTGGCTCTCCCACACAAGACACTGCCCTCCAGCGGAGTCGGTGTTGGGGTGGCAGCGAGGACACGGCTTGGGGACACATGCTCATGTGGGGCTGCACACGTCCGCATCGAGCCCAGAGCCTCCGAGGAGGGTGCTCCTGTCATGTCTGTGCCCCCGCCTCCGCGTCACCTGCTTGTCACTGTGGAGGAGCATAGGACTAGGTGGCAGGACAGGTGATAAAGGTGTCCCAGCCCTAATCAGCGGTCTTCAGGGTCACAGCGTGCAGTGTGGAGTGTCACCAGAGCACCTTGTGCAGCTGGGCTGTGGCTTCTGCTGCGTCCCGTGTGTGTGGTCAGCACTGGGTCTTCGTGGACACTCGGTCCCATGGGCTCCCGGGATGTGGCGGCTCCGTGAGTCGGAAAGGAAGTTGTTGATGACGGACGCAAGCATGTGTCTCACTCTGACCACATTGGCCTGCACCCCGCCTTGTCGAGGGGACTTCTCGTTTGAGGGAGATGTTTTGTTTCTTTGTTTCGGGTTGGAAGTACTGCCTTTTATCAGAACCTCTTAACAGCTCTGCACAAACGCCTTATCGATTGCAGCGGCAGCAGCTCTGTTTCAGACCTCTCAGGCCCCCATCGGCGCTCCAAGACACCAGGCTGCCTCGACCTTCAGCCCAGCCCATCCTGCGAAGCTGCGGGCTCAGGCCGTGGCCCCCACCTCCGCCCCGGGCCCGCCCCAGCCCCTGCCCCAGGCCCCCTCGCACGCAGCCGGGCCGGGCTCTGTGCCCCAGGGGCTGCTGCTCAGCTCCCAGGCCCAGGCGCGTCTGCCCAGTAAGTGGCCCCGCCTCTGCCGGTCGGTCCTGCCACCTCTTTACCCCGAGCAGCGGTGTGAGACGGGCGCTCCCCACTCACTCGCTGTCTCCCCTGCCCCCACGTCGGGTGCTGCCTTGGCCACACTGTCCTTTCCGGCCCTGAACATCCCAACAGAGGGCTCCTCTCTCCAGGCCTCGTCCTCGCTGTCCTTCCTGCTGACCCCATCTCAGCTCTGCTGTCCTCCCTTCCTCCCTCGCTCACGCTCTGCCTCCACGGGTGCTGACGACTGCGCCTCCCTCAGTGTGGCCGCTTCGGGCCGTCAGCACCGGGGTCAGCTTGGGGAGCAGGCGGTCACGACATGAAAGCAGCTCACTTCCTTGCCAGCGATGGGAACTAGTGTTCGGTTTCTGAAAACCTGACTTCTTTTTAGTCTCTCGCTGTTATTTACCAAATTTAGACCTCAGATGAATTGTTGTTGCTTAGTGAGATGTTTTGTAATAACACAGTGATGTCACAACCTTACTAAATTTTTAAGAGACCTTTTATTTAACCAGTGCAGTTAGCACATTCCCAGATCTCACATGTCCCCTGTTCCTTCTGCCGTCACGGTTCCCTCATGGGAACCAGCACTGGTGGCACTGTCTCAGATCCACCTTAGGCTCTGTTGGTGCAAGTGACAGGCGGTGGGGAGGCTTTATGCGGGGGGCGGGCATGGTGTCTGAGCAGTAGCCACCTTCAGGCCAGGTCTCGCGCTGCTGTTGTCCTGGTCAGCTGTGGGAGGAGAGCAGGTGGCTGTGGCCCTTGTCTGTGCCTGGACAGGGGTCCCATGGGTGGTGCTGCGCTCGGGGGGCTAGGGTCAGCGAGGGCCCCTGCAGTTGACCGCCTTCACCCCCGTGGGCCGGGGCAGGCTGACAGGAGACCCGGCTCTGTGCACGCACCTCTGCGTCTCCTCCTCCCATTGTCCCGCCTTGTTCACAGTTTCTGTGCCCAAGACGTCTGGATGTTTCTAGTCTTCTGCTAACTGTTCTCTTTATCATCTCACTAATCATCCTTGCATGGATTTCCTTGGGAGGAACATTTAGACTCAGACATCAGCCATTGGGTAAAAGAACCTTTAACCTTATTCAATGACAACCTGAAGGCAGTGCCTTCTTGAGTTAGGTGCATGTGACTCCATCAAATTAAAAACGTTTTTTTAAAAAAAGGTGTTAAGCAATGTTAAGTTGCACATTTTTTGACAGTAAACATTACAAATTAGATCCTATAATCTAGTTCAAGTTAATGTGAAACTTCGTCTCTTAAAGCTATGCTGGTGTGATGTATTTATGTACTTAAATACATTCCCAATTGTTGAAAAGGTTCTGGGTGTAATTGAATCTAGTTATCTGTACTTTCATAGCTGTAGTGACACGTCTTGCTAACCTCTGTGAGCTAAATTGGACCCTTGCTTTTTCACATTTCAGAAGGTCTCTGAAAGTTGAGTTAGATGTGTTACAAATAGATTTCTGCTGTTTTTGATATTTGCTGCTTCTCTATTGGGTAAACAGAAAAGTAAAATGTTTCTTAATTTGATTAATTATAGTAATGTCTGATATTCTAAAATCTCTTACCAGTTATATTTAGATAAGTTAATAATTAAAAACTGACGTTAGCTTTGTTTTGTTTTCTGTTAAAACAGCCATTTCCTGAAAGTGTTAGGAAGCCCTGCCTGCCTAGTCAGCACCGTGTGGCACTTCACGTACTGCACACCATCATCCTGTGTGACAAGTGGTCGTCAGGGTAGCCCGCACAGACTTGCTCTGGAAGTCACAGTTTCCTTTTCCTCTGCATCCCACAGGTGGAGAGGTGGTTAAAATAGCCCAGCTGGCTTCTCTCGCGGGGCCGCCGAGTCGAGTCACCCAGCCAGAGACCCCTGTGACACTGCAGTTCCAAGGGAACAAGTTTACCTTGTCCCACAGCCAGCTGCGGCAGCTCACGGCCGGCCAGCCCCTGCAGCTCCAAGGTACGGGCGCTGCCCCTTGGCACTTCGCAGGGGGCATGACGGGCAGTGGGGATTGTCTCACCTCGTCAGGTGTTTGGAGGACCACGAGATCACGTGGGTGCCACCTGGCTGCCTCCTCGACACGTGTTCAAGGGATAAGAGCCGTTTTCTAAAACCTGCTTTTTTGCTAAAAGTTTCCTCTTTTTTAAATCAAAATAGAAATGTTTGCTACTTTCTAGTTTTACTGTCAGGTGAATTGTCCCCAAAGTGCCCAGGGGCCAGCAGCAGTTTGTGTAGAAGTTATAGCCCTTTACCCACAGACGTCAGCCTTCTAGCCGCAGAGCACAGCCTCCCAGGACAGCGTGCCCGTCGAGTGGCGGCATTTTGAAGGACACGAGGGATGCGTTACAGTGAGTCCTGAGTGGCCATAGCGGTTCAGCCACTCCCGCCCCCTCAGCTATGGGCGAGGGTCCATCCACCTTGGCCACCACCCCCAGCGATCTGTGTGAAACTTGTTGCTCACGGCTCTTGTCAGGGTGAAAGGTCGTGGGAAAGTCACACAGACCACAGAGTGGAGGCCCCAGGAAGCCTGCGGCAAAGACACCATTTAATTTGGTTTAATTCCATATTTCTCCAGTGTTTTGAGCGAAGGTGAGGCCATCGGTTCACTTCTGGTGGAATGCTATTGGTGTCTGTAGGACATGGGTGCATTATTCCAGGACAGCAGATGCCGGGAAGACTGCCATGGCCGGCTCTTGAGCAGCGCCAGACCCGTGTCCGGGCCACCGGCCACTGTGGCGGGTGGGCCCTTAGTGCTGCCTGCCCCCTGGGTCAGGCACTTCCAGCCGACGAGCTTTCTCTTGGCATGAGGCAGTGCCGCCCGTGGTGAATGGAGGGCTTCTGTTTTTCTCTGATGGCTGCTGGAGCGGAGCTGGCTCTGCATGTGTGGTGTGTGGCTGCTTGTGTGCTGGGACCTGAGTGTGACCCGCCCTCCTGGCACACGTGTGATTGCAGGCAGCGTCCTTCAGATCGTGTCCACCCCCGGGCAGTCCTACCTGCGACCTCCGGGCCCCGTGGTGATGCAGACCGTGTCCCAGGCAGGCGCCCTGAACGCCCTGGGAAGCAAGCCCCCGGCCAGCGGCCCAGGCCCCGCCCCCGTGACCCCACCAGGTAGAGTGCTCTCAGCAGGAGCTCCTTCTGCCTGTCTCTGCGTCTCAGGTCCTGGCAGGCGCTGATGACTTCTGACCAGTGCCTCCCAACAGGCCCCGCTGCGGCTGTCTGGTTTCCACAGACTGGCCCGTGTCAGCCTGCTGTTTTCTGTCCTTTGTTGTCACAGAGAGCCCCCCGCTCTCCTTAGGTTTTGTTTGGTGGTAGGCTTTCCCCCGGAACAGGTGATGGAGCAGGTCCCATCCACCCCACAGCCTGCTTCCTGCCATGGTCCTGCTCTCCCAGACACACCCCTGCCGTCATCTCTGCCTGCTCCTCTGTGCACCTGACCAGGGCCCCTTGGTCCTCAGAGAGCAGCATGGCCCTGGCTGGTAGGAGCAGCTATGTGGGACCTAGGGCTCATCTGCCGGTACCTGTGGGCAGACAGGCTCATGCTATCGAAGGGCTGGGCCCAGGTGCCTGCTGCTCTGTCCACTGTGATGGCCCTGAGAGTGGCCACTGGCTTGGGGTGCACACAGGCACTCACCGAAGGGAAGAGGCAGGCCAACATAGCTCAGCGCAGCCTAACCGCAGGCATGCTTGCTGGTAGTCGTGAGCGGCGTTTGTTGGAGTTTTCATGTTCTGGAGCTGGGTAGTGAGAGGTGGTGCTGGTGCAGAGCATGCTGGGGTGGGGGTGGGGGTGGAGGGGCTGGCTGAGCGGGGGGGCACTTGTGCCCTCAGCGCTTGCTTCCTCTCTGACCTGCAGTTGGTGTGCCTGGCCGAGTGCCCGTCAACCCCCTGGCAGTAGGAGAATCTGGAATGGCTTCCAAACCAGCCTCTCCCATTGGAGGGCCGACCCAGGTACGGTGCAGCATCCAGCACCTCCACGCACCACGCTCAGCACTGCTGCCCATGGTGGGGCGGGGTGTTTGACAGTTCCTGTGAGGTGCCTTTGGGAGGTGTGCCTTTAAAAAATGTGGTCTGGGGAAAGCCGGGATCCCGCTCAGCAGGTTAAGCGCTCGCTTTGAAGCCCCAAGGACCGAGGATCAAATCCCGGCTCCAGCCCAGGCGGACCCGCGTGCTGAACTGGGGTGTGCTTCCCGAATGCGCCCCTAGTTCAGTTCAAAAGAAAAAACAAAACAAATAAAAAACGTTATCTGAAATCGTAGAGTTCTGATTTTAAAAACGCTTTCCTAAAAAAAAAGAAACTGGGCTTTATGATTGCAAAAATCCCCTTTCACATTTTTTAATACCCTGTGACCTGTCCTCGGGCGTGTAAGTGCTTGCCGTCTCAGGAAATACTTTTCCTGTCCTCGGAGAAGCATGCTATTTCCTTTGTTTCTCTGTCACTGCCCCGAGAGCTGTGTGGAGGGACCCCACAGGGCTGGGGGGCCGGTAACTGGCCTTTCTTGTTTCTTAGTAACCGTTGTCAACACTGTTTTCAATGCAGGAGGAAAAGGCCCGGCTTTTGAAAGAGCGGCTGGACCAGATTTATTCTGTCAACGAACGGCGCTGCTCCCGTGCCCCCATCTACGGCAGAGACCTCTTGGGGATTTGTTCCCTGGCCGGCATGGGATGGGCATCGTGGCTCAGGGCTCCGGACAGCAGGCACGGGAAGGGGGCTGGGCCATCAAGCTCTTACTCATCACCCTCAAAAAGTCAGAAGGACCTGATTTTGACGCTGACTCAACGGCAAGAGTCCTTCC
The DNA here is from genome assembly GCA_004027555.1 of Craseonycteris thonglongyai. Classification (NCBI taxonomy): domain Eukaryota; kingdom Metazoa; phylum Chordata; class Mammalia; order Chiroptera; family Craseonycteridae; genus Craseonycteris; species Craseonycteris thonglongyai. Next base: position 49,889 of record PVKE010006260.1, read on the forward strand.
AGGACGTTATTGACAGGTAAGGTACTATCGCTGCCCCAGAACTCTGCACCCCCACATCCCTTGTTCACACACCCCCTAGCCCCCTGCCAGGCCTTCCCCGAGTGTCACGCAGCTGGGATCAGACAGTGCACAGCCTTCTCGGGTGGGCTCCCGCCACTTAGTGACATGCGTGCAGGCCCCTGGGAGCTCTTTGCTCGCAGGCAGTGAGGGCTGCTCGGCTGTTTGGATGAACCACAGCCCGTTTACGCATCATCTGCTGAGGGGTGTCTCAGTTGTGATAGTGAACAGATATGCTGCAGACGCCGTGTGCAGGTTTTGTGTGGATGCGAGTTGCAGCTCCTTTGGGTAAAGGAGTGGGATGGCAAGAGCGTGTGACAAGAGCCGCCCAGCTGTCCCCAGCAACACTGGGTGAAGGTGCCGCAGCTCCACCCCGATCCCGGCATGTGGTGATGCCGTCCTAGCAGGTGTGGGTGGTGTCTTGCTGTTGTTTAGTTTGCGTCTCCCTGACGACACATGCTGTGGGGCATCTTCTTGTGGGCTTGTTTGCCATCTGCAGGTCTTAGGTGAGATGTCTGTTGAGCTCTTTGGTCCATTTTCTAATCAGGTGGTTTTTCTTCTTGAGTTTTAAGAGTTCTTTGCATACTTTGCATACCAGTCTTTTATCAGATGTGTCTTTTGCAAATGTTTTTTCCCAGCCTGTGGCTTGCCTTCTCATTCTCTTGATATTGGCTTTTGCTGAGCGGAAGATTTTTTTTTTTTTTAGGATTTATTTTTATTGTTTTTGACAGAGTGAGAGATACAGAAACAGAGACAGAGAGAAGGGGAAGGGCCCAGAACAGTCTCCATAGTTGCACATCATTCGTTTTTCCACATAGTTTCATTCCACAGGTGGGTGCGGGGCTGCACAGAGCAGGAACTGGGCTGGGGTCTTCACCCCGGTGAGAACTGAACTGGGGGCACGTCCCAGTTCAGTATATGGGTCCACACGGGCCAGGGCCAGGATTTGATCCTTGGTCCCCAGGGCTGCAAAGTGAGCGCTTAACCCACTGAGCCATCCGGCTTCCCCTGAGCGGAAGTTTTTAATTGAAGTCTAGCTTATCAGTTCACAAATCGTATCTTTGGTGTTGCAGCTAAAAAGTCATTGCCAAATCCAGGGTCGTCTTGTTCTTGTCACACATCATCTTCCAGGAGCGTCATTGTTGTGCATGTCACATGATTTCCATGAAGGGTGTGAGGTCTGTATCTAGATTCATGTTTCTGTGTGTGGATGTCCAGTTGTCCAAATTCCATGGGTTAAAGAGGCCATCTTTCTCTGTTCTGTAAATACCTTTGCTCCTGTGTCCATGACCAGTGACTGTCTATGGGGTCTGTGCCCATGGATCTGTGTTCTTTCACGGAGTCCCGATGCCTGCAGCTCTTAGTACGTAGCAGTCAGGTGGCACCAGCCCTGTGCTGTGTTCTTCCCACCAGTGTTGCATTAGGCTTGCTGGCCATTCGCTCCTTCCTGCAAGCTTTGGAGTCAGACTGTTGAGATGCACGAAATAATCTGTTGGGGGCCTGAGGTTGCATTGACTGTGCAGGTTGAGTTGGGCGATGCTGCCTCTGATGCTGTGGCATCTGTATCCGTGAGCAGGGCCCGCTGTCTGCTTAGTTCTTTGATTCTGCTCCCCAGCACTTTGGTCACAGGCGGCATGTCGGTTGGCACAGGTTGGTAGCAAGTCAGGGTAACCCAGCATGAGCCAGCCTCCAGCGGGAGGGCTCTCTGGTGCAGGTGGCGTCGGAGGTCGGGATGCGGCGTTGGGTTGGCTGTGGTGGCTGCTCTGAGCCATCCGTCGTGTGGGTCTCTCTGCAGGGCCCCTGCGCCCTACCCTGGCTCCCTCTGGGTGGCCCAGTGGCTGGAGCAGCTCGGCTCATGTTGTTCCCCTGGTGCAGACCGTCCAGGGGACACAGGGCCCTGGTCCCCGAGTCCCATCAGGAGACACCCTCGTTAGGAGCGGGCCACCTGCACCTGTGCCTGTGGGCTGGGGACACCTACAGGGGCTTTCGACCTCAGGCGCTGGCGGGACCTGTTCCCGTGGGCCCACCGCCTCGTCACGCATGGTGACTGGTGTCTGGCACCCGGCGACGCTGGCTGTCAGAGGGTCCTGCCCAGCCCTCCCCCAGCCTCCACCATCTGAGACCCGGTGCTGCCTGGGACTCCTGCATGCATGACGAGCTGCGTTCTCCCCAGGGTGGTGTGCGTGGTGCCGGCGGTGGTGGCCGCCCCCCCGGCCCTGTGGGTGGCCAGGCCGCCTTCCCTCTACAGCCACAGGATGCGGCTCCTCAGGCACCGCCTGCGAGAGCACACGGCGCCCTATGCCCAGCAGCTGCAGCGGGCGACAGCTCTGCGCTCGCTGCGCTTCCCCGAGCTGAGGCTGGTCCAGCTGGACTCAGGTAAGCGGGGCCTGCTCTGTCACGCGTCGCCCCCCTGCCGTGGGCCGTGAGGCACCTGCTGGCGTTCCTTCCCCAGGGAAGCTGGAGGCCTTGGCGATCCTGCTGCAGAAGCTGAAAGCGGAAGGACGCCGGGTGCTGATCCTGTCGCAGATGGTCCTCATGCTGGACATCTTGGAAGTGTTCTTGAACTTCCACTTTCTCACCTACATAAGAATCGATGAAAATGCCAACAGCGAACAACGGCAGGTAAGAGAACAGCGCAGCCTCAGTGCCCTCACGAGCCTTCGAAACAAGGAGGGCCGTCTTCGTGTCTTTGGACGCTGCTGAGGCTTTAGCTCCATCCCCTCAGTGAGGTCACGGGGCTATTGGTGATGTGCAGCCACTGCAGGACAACATGGATGTCCAGGAGGTGAACACAAGAAACACACGCAGACTCATTTGCAGTTAAAGAAATGCAAGTCAGAGCGTGTGTCCATCCTCACTTGTCCGGTTGGCTGAGTGACGCAGGCGTCTGGTGCAGCTGCAGAGCGGGTGGCCGTGTGGGTGGAGACCTGAGCGGTGGGCCTGCACTGGCCCAGGAGCTGCATCCAGCAATCAGCTCCACTGGCTCCTGGCCGGGCACACAGCTGTCCCTCCTCCCAGCCTAGGAGCGAGGTGCTTGTCCAGCGGTGGAGGCGTGGGCAGAGGCACTGTCTGCGTGCCAGAGGGGTGGGCAGCGTCACAGACTCGCCGTCCCAAGGAGTCCATAGGGCCAGCGGAAGGCCTCATGCACAGCTGCTCGGAACAGTGTGAGGCGCGTGGTGGGATGTGCCGCACACACAGGGCGGCTGTGCAGGGTGCACACCGGCTGTGCGGGCCTGGGCAGCAGCACGCTGCTCACTGACATGCTTTCTTGGTGCTGCTGCTGCTCACCTGCTGGTACGAGTTGACCCCAGAAGAGAGGCCAGTCACTTGAGTGGGGTCGGTCAGCTCCGGCCCCGAGTGTGGAGGGCCTGTCCTACCGCTCCCCCTGCGCCCTCAGCCTTACTCCAGGGGCTTTTCACTATAAAGTGCCCTGGCATTGCCTGGGGGGACATGAACAGCACAGCTCCCTCCCCAGGAAGACTCCGTGTTCTTGTGGGGCCTACGAATTGGGCTGACAGCACTTGTCACGGGAATCTGATGCTTTCCTTTTTGCGGGTGACGACTCGTGTGATTTGAACAGTGTGTGGAGATGTTTGTGACCAGTGAGTGAGAGGGTGCAAGTGCACGGGAGAGCTCACAGTCTGCTATGGTTCGAATGTGGGAACACAGCAGTCTTGTGTGGAACCATTCCTCACCAGTGAGCACGAGAGCGTCAGAGCGTGGCTGCGTTTACCAGGGGTGCTAACTCGAGGGCTTCCTGCCATCGTAGGAGCTGATGAGGAGTTTCAACAGAGACCGGCGGGTCTTCTGTGCTATCCTCTCCACTCACAGCCGTGCCACGGGCGTGAGCCTGGTGGAGGCAGACGCCGTGGTGTTCTACGACAACGACCTGAACCCGGTGATGGACGCCAAGGCTCAGGAGTGGTGCGACCGGATTGGGAGGCGCAAGGACGTGCACATCTACAGGTGAGGCGGCGGCGGGGGCGGAAGTGCACGCAGCTCCCCTGCAATTCCCTGCCCAGTGCTATTTGCTTTTCCCCCCAGCGGACTTCTGTTCTTTCTTTATGCACAGTTGCTTGGAACAGTTGCTGAGGCATGACTTGCTCTCCTTCCCACGTGTGTGTGTTGTTCAGGGTCAGGCAGAAATAATGCCCTTTTTTAAGTTCATCAGCTCATAAAAGAGGGTCTGGGGCTTTTCTTCTGCTGGGCAGACCCTGTAGGTCTTCAGGAACCTTAGAGGGTGATTTATATTTTAGTTGTTCCAACTGTTGTTAGATATAAAGTATCTGCTAGTCAGTTGGCTATTGAAAGAGCTGAAATCTACAACTAGCCCAATGTGACGGAGGAAAATGGAGAAGGCTCTGCTCTACTTCTAGCAAACTCCTAGAAGTGCTTGTGACAGTGTGGTGACGGGTCTGAGACCTGTTGCTCGTTGTTTCATGCCCCTGCTCAGGGACCTGCCCTCCACGAGACAGCGGTGGTCCGTGGCCTGTGGTCTCCCAGGAGGTGCCTGGCCCAGGACTGAGACCCCGGCTGCACCTACAACCCCGCTGTTTCCATCAGGACTAGTTGTCCCAGTGCTGTGTTTGAATTGCTTTAGTATTCATTTCAACTATAAATATACTCCTGCTCTGTCTATAAAACAAAAGGCAGGTAGAGAAAACCAAGGCTCCCCCAGAGACAGCAGCTAGTGACACTTTGATGCGTGTCTTTCCAGGTGTGACTCCTGCCGTCTGTCATATTTCGTGACACCCCCCCCCCCCTTTAACGGTGTGCTCTTGAGTGTATTTCCATGTGGTAAATGTAGATCTGGTGCAGCGCTGATACTGAATGAGTGCCATTGCGTTGTGGGAGCCCCTGTGTTGTTGGCCCTTAAGTAGCTACTGGGTAGAAATGGAAAATACTTCATCCATAGGGCCACACTGAGCACCATGGAAGCTGTCAGTGACGTACGAAGGTGCAGAGTGTGCGACCTCGCGCATGGGTGCGTGAAGGGGGCAGACCACACAGCGTGGCTGGAGGCATGTACTGTGTTCTTGGCCGGGAAGACCTGGCTCATAGAAGTGGGATGTTTCCACAGAGCAAGAGTACAGTTCATATCACTTAATGGAAGCCCTGATTGTGGGTGTTTGTGCGCACAGTCAGATAAGAGGCTTGTAAAGTATAGCTGGAGTGAAATGATGACGAGGGCTTCAGGGGAAGAGTGGTGCCGGGTGTGCTCTAGGAGCACACGCGGAACTCACTCAGC